>JAOPTO010000932.1:0-238191 GCA_033822845.1 Tetrapedia diversipes | reverse complement strand
CCCTCTCTCAACATTTTATTTTTATTTATTCTATACTTATAATATTCTACTTCTACATTTATTATTCACTTAAAATCGATAAGAAAATTATTCTAATAAAAGATTCAAAGTAACTATCACTCGTAACTTTGTTCCTAACTTTTGACTGGCACTGTAAATCAGAAACAGGTTAAAAGCAAAATTTCGATCATAGACAATTTTCTTAGAATTTCCCTCCCCCTCTCTCAACATTTTATTTTTATTTATTCTGTGCTTATTATATTCTACTTCTACATTTATTATTCATTTAAAATCGATAAGAAAATTGTTATAATAAAAGATTCAAAGTAACTATCACTCGTAATTTTGTCCCTAACTTTTGACTAACACTGTAAATCAGAAACAGATTAAAAGCAAAATTTCGACCATAGACAATTTTCCTAGAATTTTTCTCCCCCTCTTTCTTTCCACCCTCTATCTTTCAACATTTTATTTTTATTTATTCTATACTTATAATATTCTACTTCTACATTTATTATTCATTTAAAATCGATAAGACAATTGTTATAATAAAAGATTCAAAGTAACTATCACTCGTAACTTTGTCCCTAACTTTTGACTGGTACTGTAAATCAGAAACAGATTAAAAGGGAAATTTCGTCCGGAGACAATTTTCCTCGGAAATCTTTCTCCCCCCCTATCTATCTTACTCTCAACATTTTCAACGACCGCCCACGGAAGTGCTCCGCCACTACGGCACCGGAAACAGGGGAACACGGCCGTAGACACGATGAACATTCGGAATTTTCTCCGGGAATAACATTATAAATTCCACAGATTTGTACGATACAACCGGGAACGGTTTTCGGAACGAGGCATTAAATCGTATCCAACTTCCGTCAACGTTTCGTAATATCGTTACTTTTGCCGGGCTTTATTGCCCCGCTGCTCCTGTTCGCGGCGTTGGTAAGTATAAATTTTGCACCGTCGTGTAGCTGCGTCACATTTCACCGGCTTGATTAATTTTCTCCACCTCTGGCAGCCAGCAATTAAGATCGATTCGTTATTGTTAAGCCTGTGCAAAAGTTCTCGTCCTTTCGTTCACAACAACGAACGTGTTTATTTTGTTATTGCGTTTATAAATCAGGCGTATAATTTTACTCATGTAGAGCAATTAAATGTATGTAAATTAATCAGCAAAATTATTATATTTATAATATTATAATTATTGAATTAAATATATAGTATATATATATTTATATTTATATGCAGGCAACTGAAGTTCATTAATTGTAACTATATATTTATAATATTATAATTATTATATTAAATAGAAATATATATATATTTATTTATATACAGGCACCTGAAATTCATTAATTTTAATTATTATAATTTTTATCATTGTAATATGGATATAATAACGGTTCCTTTCCTTGAAATAATTTTAATTTCAAGATTATTATAATTTTAATTTTAAGATTTTTTTTATTTAATAATTTACGAGCTTAAAAAATTGACGAACAAGCTGTAAATAATTAATTAAGTAGGGTTTGCATCGTGATGAGGTTTGAAATTGGGAAGGGAACTCTTTTAAGTGGAGGATTGGTGTCTGTGGCAGCTATCGTTGAGCTGTACTACTTGCAGCATCCTAAGTTCATTAGAAGCTGGCCGTTTTCGTTGGTTTGAAGAAAAATATAACTTCATCGTTTATTTTTAACAAGTTTCTACACTATTTTGGTAACTTATTTAATACGTCACTAATTTTACCACAAGCCATATTATTTTTTGAGTGTTTCCTGAAGGCTCGTTAGTTTTATTTTTAATTGAAAATTCTAAATGTACCGAATGCATTAAAATAACTAAATACTAATTTATTAAATATTAATATACTCTGACATAACTATTTTTAATCATGAATTTGCCTGGAAGTTTGACCTACTAATTAACATAACTCTTTCACACTTAAGAAACACTTTTAGACGTCTTCTCATTAAAAAAATAGGAGTCACCTTTTGTCACTGTTGATGTAGATTTTACGATTCACTATATTTCTGCATTTTCAAAGAATGATATACTAATTCCAAAGAGCTAATTTTTATTTCATATAAAAATTTCTACAATCCCAAGAAGAAAATATTCTTTTCCTTATTTATTAACAATTTGCCTAAACATTTAGACATCCTATATCCTCAAAAAAAAAAAAATATCCCAAATACTATGAAATAACAACCACCTTCGAATAATACAATTCTCCACTTACAATGTTCATCGTGTATTCTTTTCCTTATTTATTAACAATTTGTCTAAACATTTCCACATCCTATATCCTCAAAAAAAAAATAAAAAATCCCAAATACTATGAAATGACAACCACCTTCGAATAATACAATGTGTTCATGATAATAGAGATTATTCCTCATCATGTTCAGAAACTCGCGAAAGTGTTATATCTTGTTCGACTATCGAGAGGTCGCGAAGGATCAATCGATCTTTCCCCCTTTCATGCCGCAGATTTATGAAGCTCGTGAAACCAGTGGCGTTCGTATCGCGTCCGAGAAAATATCAATCACGCTCCCTCCCCCCCTGTCCACGATTAATTTAAATCACTCGAACCTAATCTGGTAAGATCATAAATTCGCCTGGCGCGGGGCGACGTTTAACCAAGGCAGTCATTATCCTCTGCTGCGTCCAATTTCTCCTGTAATCACGTCGATACAGCAGGAGGTGTACACGGAATCTAATTCTAGCTTAGCTGAGGGGGAGGTAGAGGAAGGGGGGGTTTGATAACGTATCAGGGCAGAGACTAGGCAATCGAATGGCTGGGTCGAGTCAATATACGACTACGTAATCGAGGGCAGAATTTACTCCCTGCGAGACGAGTCGTCAAACAATTTCTAAAAGCCTGTCAGAAGAAGAAGGTTACGTACACTAACCCCCAAAAGTTTTGACAGACCTGTTCGCGAGGAAAGAGAAACAGGTTACCCATTGCTGTTTAAGCAACCGTTTGAAATTTGTAGCACTTTTTCCCCTATTTTGTATTGTAAAGTGTGTATGTGTGAGGGGGGAGGGGGTGGCTGCAAGGGGAGGGGGATGTGCGAGAGAAACAGATAGGTAGATAAATAGAAATAATTAGAGAGAGAAGAGTAATGGGAGGGAAGAATGTGTATGTATGAGAAGAGGGAGGGTGACTGTAGGGGGGAGGGGGTGGGCAATAGAGATACATAGAAGTAGTACACTACCCCCCAAAAGTTTTGACAGACGTGTTCACGAGGAAAGAGAAACAGGTTACCCATTGCTGTTTAAGCAACCGTTTGAAATTTGTAACACTTTTTCCCCTGTTTTGTATTGTAGGGTGTGAGTGTGTGAGGGGGGAGAGGGTGGCTGTAAGAGAAGGGGGATGTGCGAGAGAAACAGATAGGTAGATAGATAGAAATAATTAGAAAAAGAAGAGTAATGGGAGGGAAAAATGTGTATGTATGAAGGGGGAGAGGGTGACTGTAAGGGGGGTAGAGAGATACATAGAAGTAGTTAGAGTGAGAAGGTTAATGGGGGGGAAGGGTGTGTGTGTGTGAGATAGATAGGTAGATGTATATAGATAGTTGGGGGGAAGAGTTAGTGTGAGGGGAAGAGAGGGGGAGATAGATGCGAATAGGTGTGTGGGTGTATTTGTAGAAGAGGAAGGGGATGTGTGAGATACACAAATAAATAAAGATAGAAGGGAGGGAGGAAAGAGAAAATGGGAGGGTGAGTGAGTGAGAAAGTGTGGAGGAAGAGAAGAAAGAAGGGCCCTGTAGGTCAGAAAAGACCCCTTCACAGGGCCTGCTCGAGACCACCCAGAACGAAAAATTTTCTAGCAGAGGCCTTGTTAATCGAAATGGCACATTTAAAGAAATGCCTATGGTTGTGTTATTCAAAGTGTGCATAATGAACCTGCATTCAGAGGAATAAAGGAGTACTAGTAATTTAAACACAGGAAAAGTATTTTAGAAAGATAGGAAGGTGTGTTCAGCACATGTGACGAATAGTCACCACCGATTTGTACCATTCCTACAATATCCATTTTTGTCACACTTATCGTGACGTCAAATATTTTTCCCACATCCACCCCGGTTCCAACAGAAATCGTGGCGAAACGTCAACGTAAAATAAAGAATAGAATCGAATTAAAATTTTAATTAAAACTAAATGGTAATAATGGCACCTTGGACCGTTTTCAAAATTCCAAAGTTTCCAACAGATTTTCCAGAAGAGTATCGTAGTAGGTCACTTTCGAAGGGCGATCTGGTTCGAGTGGAGTATCGATTATCGATGTCGTAAGTCATCGCGAACAGTCATTGAATAGAGAGTGTCATCAATTGGCTGGATCGATCGACCTCGAACCCTGGCGGGTTGCCGACGTTCAGGCGCCGATCGGCTCCGCAGAATTGCCAATTTACTCGGAACACGTGATTCCTGATTCTTCTTTTTTTATCCCCCCCTCCCGCCCCCCTCGCTCGTCGTACAGCAACGGCTTATGAATCGTGAATGTCCTTCTGTTTGATTTTAAATCGATAGCAATCAACCGAGCACGATGGCAGCTCCTGTCTGTCACGTGTCGCGCTCGTCTTGATCTCCACGGGGTTAATTCCAGCTCGTATATCAGAGCATTTACGCCTGCCAGCGTTGACGTTTTATAATCGCCGGACTTCGATGCTATCGATGAATGTTTTAAGAATTTATTCCACCTCTAAACTGACGAAAAAGATCTTCTTTTTTCGATGTTCAGCCTCTAAGCTATTGAAAAGGATCTTCTTTTTTTTTTCATATTATTTTACAGTAATTTTTCAATATTCAGCCTCTAAACTGACGAAAAAGATCTTACTGTAATTTTTCTATTTTTCTAAATTGACGAAAAGAATTTTCTTTTTTCCATATTATTTTACAGTAATTTTCTAATATTCAGCCTCTAAACTATTAAAAAGGATCTTCTTTTTTCGATATTATTTTAGAGTAATTTTTCAATATTCAGCCTCTAAACTATTGAAAAGGATCTTCTTCTTTTCGATATTATTTTACAGTAATTTTCTAATATTCAGCCTCTAAACTGACGAAAAGAATCTTCTTTTTTTCGATATTATTTTACAGCAATTCTTCAATATTCAGCTTCTAAACTGACGAAAAGAATCTTCTTCTTTCGATATTATTTTACAGTAATTTTCTAATATTCAGCCTTTAAGCTATTGAAAAGGATCTTCCTTTATTCGATATTATTTTATAGTAATTTTTCAATATTCAGCCTCTGAGCTATTAACAAGGATCTTCTTTTCTTGATATTAGTTGACATCAATTTTGAATTAGCGCAATTATAAGAAATTTGTCAATTTGTCTACAAGGTTTCTTCTAAGCTTTCAGCGACGACCTTTACATGTTATATACTTCACATTTCTCCGTACTTCATTCCTCTAATTACTCTCATTTTATCCTTCAATTCTAAAACGAGTTACCTAGTTTCCATCAAACCAGGTAATTAACAGTAATGTTAATTTTTAAACCTTCAGGAAGTGAAAACTGAGAGAGTCGTTAAAGAAGTCATACTTATTCCACGCTAATTTCCAGGTTAGTACAATTATAATAGACTTACGATTACAAACAGAAAAGAAAAAATCGCATGAATTTTAACGCCACGTTAACCAAGCTGAAAAGCTAATTTACCGTTGGTGTAATCATAACGCGAACGTATAAAGTCGCATAAATTTTCACGGCCCGTTAATGAAACCGGAAACCCGTTGATTTGTTCCTGAATAAAATCAGAGGTAGCGGCGAAACCCAAGGGAGCGCACGAACTAGCCGACTATCAGGGATCATCGACCCCTTCCTTCCCAAGTCGATCTCCGCGCATCTCTGATCAATTAACCGGCCGCCCGCAGGCAGATGGTCCCATCGCCGAGAGATATCTGCACGCTGATCGGCCAATATGATCTCATTGAGGCCTATTACAGACGTGGATACAGCCGTCCTTCCAAATTGCCCTCGACGATGCCCGATCTCGCTGGCCCGCAGCCCGGCAAGAATGAGAATTTAATTGCTCCGCGTCCAAGGCTAAAACGTCCCTCTGTCTCTTCAAGCTGGTTGAATAAATTGGGTCACGACCCCGTTGCTCAAAGGGAAACTTCTCCGGCTGCAAGAACGATCAAACAGTCCACTGTTCGGGTTTAAAATCTAACCGCTGTGACGTGACGTTTTTTTACCATTTTTTGCCATTTTTTGCCATTTTTTTTACCATTTCTTGCCATTTTTTTACCATTTTTATTTGACGATGCAAAATTATTGTACGCATAATTAGAGACACTGAGGATATATGATATGCATTTTGTGAGAGGCATCTCTGTATGCTTTTTGGATAATTGGTATTTAATTGTGCAAAGCAACTGGGGCCATTTTTAACCAACTAAACGGCAGTAGGTAATGTTAACCTTTTGGAAGCTACTGGCACGTACGTTTAGTCTTTCTTTAACTGAGGATTACGAAATATGCGGTGAGAATTTGTTAAGAAGTTTTCTAAAGAAATATTTTACTTAATTTTGAGATTTTTGCAACCTTCAAAATAGAGATTAAGATTATATTGAACAATTTCTTGTACTTCATTATTTCCCTCTGATATCTTCCATTGGGTAAAAATAAAATTAAAGGAAAGGTCGACGTAAATGCAAAATCACCAAATAACAGAAGAAGAGTCCCGAGAAAGTTGAAGTGCCATTATTTGGCAAGCACGAGGTCATTGAGAAAAAAATGAACTTTTCGGAGGACGAAATTGCGATATAGCCTGGCGTTACGATTCGAACGCGTCTTAAGCGATTTCAGAAACGAGCTGGTCGTCCACTTCCGGCACTTGAGCTCCCCTTTCACGGACGATACGACGACGACGGTCGATAAAACGGTCGCGTTCGCTCACTCAAAAAGGTTGTGATGACCACTAGGGCCTGGTATACGGGCAAGCATCACACCCAGGTTGAGTGAGTCCACGTGACCGCCATTTTCCCCACTGCTCCTCCGATGTCCTATCCTGTGCAACACCACTTAAAGGACACTTCTGCACTCCAATTGCGCCTCCTGACCTCTGCGACCCAACGCAATACGGTAAAACGTGTCAGGTCCATCAGAAACTACTTCCCAGTTGGCCCATTAATGGCCATTTTTTAAATTGTCCAATTGTTAACTTTAATTTTCCTTAAGTTTATCCTTTCTTGTTTCAACGAAGCTTCGTTTGATGACTTAACTGCTGAAGATTCACAATTTCCAAGATAATTGTAGCCACGTATCCACCTTTTACCATTATACGCTCCAGAAATGGCCCCAGCCGGTAGTGAACGAGGAGCAAAGGTCAGCTGAAACGTTCCTCGCGTTGTCTGGTGTGGAATCCATTAGCAGCACTAGGATTATCTTACTTTGGAATTAACCTAACTTAACCGGTACCATTTCTAAGTATCTACCATTTCCTTGAAGGCGAAATCTCCATAGTAATATATTTAATGTATCGGGTGAACATTTATTCTAAGTTGCCACAGAAACATTTCTCATTACACTGCAGAGAACTCAAAACATAGCACATGCTGATATAGCAGTAGGGCTGCAATATCTGCTAAGATTATCGAAGGGCAAAAAATGTCACCTCTTGATCGGAATGTGCTTACGATAATACTTCGCATTTGGCCACTTGTCATTTACTCCCTGTGTCATTCACAATCAATTTCAATCAGTTTTATTCCCTTTCTTCGTCATGTGTTGCCTACAAGCCTAGCACAATAAGCGTGACCATTTTGGCCAATTACGGAAATTCGTGTATTCTACGCAAGCTAATTTACTGATCCACAGACAATTATATTCTACTGCCATCTCCCAAGCTGCCCACAGTACTTTTTAACGATACTGTACATTCAGAGTAAAATGGCAATCGAAATGGCCCTCTTCAAATCGACATTTTGGTCAATTAGGAAAACTCGTGTATTTTACATAAGCTAGTTTACTGATCTACAGACAATTATGTTCTACTGCAATCTCCCAAACTCCCAAGAGTACTTTTGAGCGATACTGTACATCCACAGTGAAATGGCAATCGAAATGGCCCTCTTCAAATCGACATTTTGGCCAATTAGGGAAACTGGTGTATTTTACATAAGCTAGTTTACTGATCTACAGACAATTATGTTCTACTGCAATCTCCCAAGCTCCCCAGAGTATTTTTGAGCGATACTGTACAAGCACAGTGAAATGGCAATTGAAATGGCCACCTTGAAAGCGACAAGAGGCACGATTTCGGTCCCTTATTCATCCATCTGCAGCGCTCGCCCCCGCGCAGACCACCATCCCACCCTCCTACAAATCCGACAACGTTCTCCAAGGATCACGGAGGCCAGTCTCCGCTCCGTTTCGACGCTTAACCCGCGAGCGGTTGGCGCGAACAACCGAACGAACAGGCATTCCGCTGTAATTTCCGGTTCGGGAAATGCAACTGAATTTCGACGACGGTCTGACAGAACGAAGAAGGTCGCCAGAGGGGTGGAAGGAGCGAAGCGAAGAGCTAAGGGGATTAACGAACCGTGGCTCCTCCCGCGGGGGAAGGGGGACCGACGACGACGTAATCGAACGCCGGCAGAAGACGAAGAAACGGAACGAAGCCGCCGCTGAGACAATGACACCGGAGAGCTGCAGGTACTGTGTTGGATTATAAGAACAAGGAAATGAGATTTCGCCCGGATGAACGGGGAGAAATCGATTGGCCGCCGCGCTCTCCCCTCTGTTATCTAAGGACAGATGAGCTGCGGAAGAATATGTAATCAAGGAAGTTAATTGAGACCGGCTTAAAGTTCGAAATGCGGCCGTTTCAATTGAGGGTATCCTCGGATGGCGAGAGGAGGAGCGTGAAATTCTCTTTTTTATAGGTTAGCATCAGTACCTACAGCGGTGCCCGCTTTATCGTCCAAACTCGACGAGGAATCTGGACAGTTTCGCGGGGAGGCGATCTCCTTGAATTTAACCAATCCACGTGGAGCCACGTTTAGGTTATGTGGGTCGAAATAACGAAAGACCGGTTTAAGGAATATATCTCAAACACTATATATTTAATACAAGCAACAGAATAAAGCACAAAAAATCAACAATCGCAATGCACTAGGCTCACGTGAGGCCTACGGGGTTCACACAAGGGCTACGGGGTTCACACGAGGCCTACGGGGTTCACACGAGGCCCACGGAGTTCACGCGAGGGCTACGGAGTTCACACGAGGGCTACGGGGTTCACGCGAGGGCTACGGGGTTCACACGAGGCCCACGGAGTTCACGCAACGGCTACGGGGTTCACGCGAAGCGCACGGGGTTCACACGCACGTCTCTCTAGCTCTCACTAGAGGTTCTACTTTGTTTCAACGCGTAGCAAAAATTTGAAAGTTCGCAATTCTTCAGTCAGGTGTACAAAAATACTTTTTACGCTGACTGTATCGCGAGGGACGCTAGCGTCTCATCAGCGCCGACACTTTCGTCCAATTAACGGCGCGATCCGAATCTGACGGGTTTCGCGTGCAGCGGCGATCGTTACAAAAGCCCCGCAAAGTCCGTCCTCCTCGAGGTGTCGACTTTCATCGGGGGACGAGATGGACCCCGCTTTTTTCAACGCAGTCTACTCGGGAGTCCCGGCTGAAAGGGCAGCCTCTCTCTTCACCCCTTCGAGCACCGAAAGTGCTCCTCGTTGATCACGAAATGCAACACCGGTGGCCAACGCGTGCAGCCGCGGGGACACGAGAAAGGGGGCGGAAGAGGCAAGGAAAAGAGACTCCTGTAGAACCCTTAGAAATGTCAGCAGGGAGAAACGTCTGCGCCAGGCTTACCTCACGGCCAGAGTTGAGCCGTTCCAAGTAAAAATTCACACGTGCGACGAAATTTTACTCGATATGCATTTTTCATTCAATTGCAATTTCTTGGGATCAACGCAGCCAGAAGAATACGACAGATTTTTACTACAAAATTTGTTTCTATCCTATCGTATTATACTAGTACACTCGTTATTTCCCCCACTCCGTAGCACGATGAGAGGCAACAGGGGCTGCCTCGTCACGCTACTTACCCCCACTCCTTCACCTTGAAATCTAGCTTATTTTTCTGGCTACGATGGCCGGGAGAAATGTAGTTATAATTCTGAACTATGAATGCAACGTGACATGTCGAAGGAGTGGGGGTAACCCGGTGGCCCTCGTTACATCTCACCATGCAGTACAATGGGGAAAATGAGGGGGAGGGGGAGGGGAAAGAGAGGGAGGCTTAACTTACAGGTGGTGGGGCCTATTTTCCCTATAATTCCAGAAATATTGTGCACATACTATTTTTTCTAACTTTTCAGTGTAGGATGCAACTTATCTCTTATAGTTACTAAATTAAGTAATAATTCTCAATGCTAAGATTTTGTGAAGGATTAAAGTTAAGATCACTGTGAATATTTAAACAATCTTTTATTTTTGATTTGCACCATACCAGTCACGCTTTAACATTGTTCCTCGTGGCAGACACAAACGTTTAGCCGATCGCAGTGGTCGGTAATAGAGGAACGGTTGAGCGATATCAACGTCCGAGACGTTAAAGAAGAAAAACGAAGAGGAAAAAGGAAAGAAATTCGTCGGCCACGAGAAATCGGATTGCATTGGCATAGAAGAGTTTAATGATCGCCATGGCAGCGCCCGTAATTAACGTAATACTCGTTAAAGGGAGTCTTGGAAGGCTTAAGGGTGATTGCCCGCGCGCATGACCGCTTTTTAGAGAGCCTGAAAAATATCCAGACGGGACTAACGATCAAAAGGGAGACCAAAAATCGCGAACGACAGGAAACGCATTTTTTTTCTTTTTATTTCCTTTCTGAAATTTTTAAAGAACAAACACAGCCGTCCCTTGAAATATCCGTCGCTCGAATATTCCAGTCTGTTAAAGAACGGCACCCCGACGTAGAACAATGGAAATACAGTGGACTCTTGTATAACGCGATTTCCTATAAGTACTCGATTACAGTGAAGCGGCGAAAAAAAAGTCGAGTAGAGGGGAGAGCTTCGAGGCTGACGGTGCGATTCACATTTATCGTGGAGCAAAGAGAAACGAGGAACGAAATCGACGAACCACTATTTCTCAGTTTGTAACATAAATAACATGATAGAAATTGAACACAGAAATACTACGAAACAAAAATTAATCATAAACCAGCTTTCTCTTAATTCGTGCTTTCTCAAGGGCTGCTTCCAAGAACCCAAGCCAGGTCTGGTATTTTAGAAAGTAGGAAAATGTTACGAAACAGAACAAAGGAGCTGAAGGACCCGGACGGGGTCGTAGGAATTTCGACCACTACGTTTTGCTAGTCTCATGACATAGCTTGCAAGGTTTAGTCATAGTTGTACCTTCCTCGTGGTATAGTGTTTCAAATAAGAGTGTATTTTATTTAGTAATTATAAAACCCAATTTCCAATAACATATATTATCTTTAACTCTTTGAGGCCCAGAATTTCAGAGAGAAGGCACAGAAATTTTGTTGCGTTTTAAATTAAACAAAGTTGGTATATTTTTATTAACAAAGTTGACTTGCCAACACAAACGAACATACTTATAAGATTTTTTTATGATGTTAGCAACTGCTTTACGTGAATAAAACTGAATATAAACCGATGCGCATGCAGCTATTGCAATTTTTAGAGGTGGGTCTAAAAACGTCCCACCATGCATTACCGAACATCAAAAAGGTGGGACATTTTTAATCCCACCGTGCCCCAAAGAATTAATAGAATACCCTTGCTACCAAACGCATCCGAATCCGTCGAAGTAGGAACGAACATAATTGTTTTCTATAATAGCTGTAGTATAGTATGTGGTGACACGGAACCTTTGCGGGTGTTCTAAGAGACTGCATCAAACATTTTACAGCAGAGCCTGAACATCGGCCCGTCATTAGGCCCAAACGGCCAGCCGATCGTCATTACCACGGGTGTTTGATTGCAGCCTCATTAGAATCCGGAAAACACTCGCAGAGAGTCCCTTCCATGTCACCACATTTTCCCCTTCTCGACGCGTTCAGGGAATATAAAACTCAAACTTCCCTGGGCGCGACACAGTATAATCAATCGCAGTATAGCAGTCTCAGTATATCAGTATAACACAATCCAGATCAACCTTGTACCGTACAACAAATAAACATACATCTACAAGTAGTTATAGTAGTAATTCGAATGGGTGAACGTACTATAAAGTCATGACAAAGAACGATAGCTGCGGCTTAATCTTTCTAACTCGAACGGGTTAACTTCGTCGCCGACAGCCGGGCTTCGACAACCTCATGATCATAAAGGTTAATCAAGTCAGACATCAGAAAGCGCAGGGCGAGGTGTGAGTCTAATGGACGAACGAGTAAGTGCGAAATGGCACGCGGGAAGCGTCTAAATTGATGGTCGCGCGGATAGTTGCGAGGAGGCATCGCGTTAAAGCAGATTCACCTGGCAGGAAAGGGCGAGAGCACACTGAGCGAGGCTGGCCGCAGCGGCGTAGCCCGCCGAAAGCATGTAATAACGAACGACTAAATTAAATTGAAAGCCCTCGCCGGCAGACGACCCTTCACGGCTCCGCGGCTAACGTAGGCTTTCAACTAATTAGGTCGTCTACCCGCAAGAAGATACTCCTCTTGTCATGCGACACGTGTGCCACTTCATTCCGGCCAGCCAGCCTGAAGAACTCGAGGAACACCGCCTTCAAGGTTCCAATTAGACCACGCGGGTCCTCGTGGCCGCGAAAGAATGTGGAACAATTTTGTGGACAGTTTTAGCTAGGGACACGATGAACACTAGCTAGGCACACTAGCTGGTAAGATTTTGGTAGCCACACTTTGGGCCCGTGTGACTGAATGGATCACAATGGCGTGTTTCAACTTAAAAAGGCCCAATAACAGAGTTGCACTAGATAGGGATAATTCTTAAACGTGATTCAGCGTAGCTAGTTACAATAGGGCTTAATGGGGCCTAATGGGGCCCAATATGGGACTGACGAAGCATCTTTTGAGTTGCTTCTTTTCCTTGGAACCATTTTGCAACTAATATTCGCTGCAATGTTGGTTAATAGGATTTTGAAAGTTACACTTTGGGTCCGTTTAACTGAATGGGTCGCAATGACTCGCTTCAACTTAAAAGGGCCCAATAGTAAAGTTACAATTAGATGGGGACGATCTTCAGACGTGGTTCTACGTATCTATTTGTGATAGGGCTTAATGGGGCCTAATGAGGCCCAATATGGGACTGACGAAGCATCTCTTGACTTGCTTTTTCCCTTGGAACCATTTTGCAACCAATATTCGCTGCAATGTTAGTTAATAGAATCTTGAAAGTTACATTTTGGGTCCGTTTAACTAAATGGGCCGCAATGACTTGCTTCAACTTAAAAAGGCCCAATAACAAAGTTGTATTAGATGGGGTAAAATTTCTTCTTAGTTCATGAACAGATCATGGTTTCTTGCTGTTCAATTCGAATGAGGCCCAATGGGACTTCAGCTTAAAAAGGCCCAATAACAAAGTTGTACAAGATGAGGTAAAATTTCTTCTTAGTTCATGAACAGACCATATTCCCTCACCACTTAGTTCGAATGAGGCCCAATGGGACTTACGAAGCTTCTTTAGACATGCTTCCTCTCTCTTATTTTATATTCATATAATTTCTAACGAAAACTGATATAAATTCGTTTAATAACAAATATTAACCCCGAACATTTTACAACGAGTTAAAAATCCATAGTCGACGTAAAAACTGTCGATTTGCTAAAAGTTTTTAAAAAAGGAAGGAAAACAATTCGAGTACTCGCGTTCCGTGTACAGAAGCACAACCCGTGATTACGATTGCTTGTGCAAATGACGAGCATTCACGGTACGTGAACAATGCTTGGAAACTACGCGGCTAAATAGCACATAATGGTCTTAATAAAACAATTAACAAGCTCCAAAATGGCGCTCGTCGAGCGGGAAAATTACGCTTAACGGAATTACCGCGCAGCCGTGTTCGAATTGGTTGTGAACAAAAAAAAAAAAAAGGAACTTCGCGAGCAAGTTTACACGAGTATTCGCGAGGCAAGCGAGGGATTTTAAGCTCTCGTTAAAAGAAAGGGAGAGGCGAAGAATTTCCCAGCGTCGAAATTCGCGCCATTTTAATGCCGTTGTAAGAATTAGGGGCCACGATGATTTCGAGACAGTATTTTGTATTAGAACAATTAAATTCAACGCTTTGTGCCACGTAACCTCGTTTCACGTTCGTTCTCGTTTAATCTCCAACGATATCAAATCGATTTCGGATTGCATTTCGCTGCGCGTAAAATGCAAATTTGATAGAACAACGAATTTTCGGGAGGGGGGGGGGGGGAGAGGCTGAATCGATGCGGAAAAATCGTTCGATTTAAATTTACAATAAATTCATGGTGACTGACATCAGATTGATACAATGAAATATTTTACAAAAGTGACCTAATCAGAATATACATGTATCTTCTAACAGAATACTCGCAAATTTGTATTGAGATTAAAATAAAAAAATTGTAACGTAAAGTTTAACGTGAAATGGTCCATGATTTGTTCATTTTAACGAGATTAAACTTTTTAGTGACGTAAAAAAAAATAAAATTGCAATGAAACAGAAAGAAAAGAATACATGTACAGTTACGGACAAAAGTTTAAGACGAGTGGACAATGTGGAACATAATTTTATGGTCTGTAAATATTGTTTACACATTAATTTCTATTCTTATTATGGTAAAACTATATAGCTATTATTGCTATATAGTTATATAATTACATAACAATAATAGATATATTAAATAGATAGTACTAATACAGTAAAAATATAGCAAAATATAGTAAAAATATAGTACTAGCTATTTATTAATTTAATTTTTATATATTAATATTATTAATTATATTATGTATTAATATATATATATATATAAATTTATTTATAAATTTTGTATATCATATTATTCCTTATAAATTAGTTAGTTGAATTTCGTTGATTTTTTGGTCTTAAACTTTTATATATATATATATATATATATATAGTAATGTAACATGATAATACAAAAAAAAGCAAAAAGAAATATTAAGATAAAGGGCACATCGATTTAATTTAATTTTTATATATTAATATTATTAATTATATTATGTATTAATATATATATATATAAATTTATTTATAAATTTTGTATATCATATTATTCCTTATAAATTAGTTAGTTGAATTTCGTTGATTCTTTGGTCTTAAACTTTTATATATATATATATATATAGTAATGTAACATGATAATACAAAAAAAAAGCAAAAAGAGGCACATCAAAACAATACTCATAATAACACATAATAATTAAAAAAAAAAAAGTTTAATTAGAAAAAGATTAATTCACCTGCATCTAATAACGACAACCATAATCGTGCAGCATTGCGAACCAGAGTACCATTAAACGAATCCACGCACAGAGTCGAGCATAGAAGCCGTTATCAAACGAATGACAATTCCGAGAGATTGATAAAGGAGGGGTGGGGGGAGGAGGACAAAAGGGAGGCAGAAGAAGGCGAATCTTATTTCATTCGACAAACGATATCCGATATCGGGCATAAAAGGTGAGGAGAGGGGACACAGAAACCCTTCTGTTTGTTAATCTCTTCCTTCCACACCAGCGCAGCGTGCACTCGTAATTATTACCCCCCCCCCCTTCCACGCCTCCGCCCCTCTTCAACCGCCGCCGTGCCCCCAGCCATGACGTTTCAACGGGCGGAAAAGAGGTTCTGAAAGACGGGACCGGGTATTTTATCTGTCGGTAATACGTCCTTTGTGGAGAGAAACGGCAGAAAAAGACGAGCACCAGCTTTCAGAAGATTTACACTCAGTGTAAAAAGTATTCGCGGCTGAATAGAGTCCAATTTCATCTGGCGGGAAAACTGTATACCGATGGATTTGGTGATTTTCAGGAAACAGGATAAAACACTTCTGGATGGAACCAGGGACATTCGGTATTCGTGCAGAAAATCACTAGGTAGTTATTGATTCCAGGTATTGCAGTGGTTGGTACCATTATGGTGATTATTGGGAATTTACACAATTTTTGTTTTAGCATTATAGTAATTAGTAGTGAATGAAACTTTACTAATTGTAGAATGATAGTGATCACTGATAAAAAATAATTTTGCACTTTGCAAAACAATGGTGGACACTAATTTCAGGTGCTGCAATAATTGGTACCACTGTGGTGATTATTGGGAATTGACAATTTTTATTCTAGCATTATAGTAATTAGCAGTGATTGACACTTTACTAATTGTAGAATGATAGTGATCACTGATACATTATTATCTTGCACTTTGCAAAACAACGGTGGACACTAATTTCAGGTGCTGCAGTAATTGGTACCATTCTGGTGGTTATTGAGAGTTTACACAATTTTTGTTTCAGCATCATAGTAATTAGCAGTGAATGAAACTTAACTTATTCTAGAATTATAGTGATCACCACTAAAAAATAATTTTGCACTTTGCAAAGCAATGGTGGACACTAATTCCAGGTACCAAAATAATTGGTACCATTATGGTAGTTATTGATAATTGACACAATTGTTTCTCCAGTACCGTAGAAATGATCAGCTATCAACATTTATCATAGAATCATAGTGATCACTGATAAATAATAATTTTGCACTTTGTAAAGCAATGGTGCTCACTAATTCCAGGTACCAAAGTAATTGGTATCATTATGGTGGTTATTGATAATTGCCACAATTGTTTTTCCACAATAATTAGTAGTAAATGAAACTTTATTTATTCTAAAATCATAGTAATCACTACTAAAAATAATTTTACACTTTGCAAAGTAATGGTGGTCACTAATTCCAGGTACCAAAGTAATTGGTACCATTATGGCAGTTATTGATAATTGCCACAATTGTTTTTCCACAGTAATTAGCACTGAATGAAATTTTACTTATTCTAAAATCATAGTAATCACTAATAAAAAATAATCTTGCACTTTGCAAAGCAATGGTGCTCACTAATTCCAGGTACCATTATGGTAGTTATTGATAATTGACACAATTGTTTCTCCAGTACCATAAAAATTATCAGCTATCAACATTTATCATAGAATCATAGTGATCACTGATAAATAATAATCTTGCACTTTACAAAGCAATGGTGCTCACTAATTCCAGGTACCATTATGGTAGTTATTGATAATTGACACAATTGTTTCCCCAGCACCATAGAAATTATCAGCTATCAACATTTATCATAGAATCATAGTGATCACTGATAAATAATTATCTTACACCATATAAAGCAATGATGATCACTAATTCCAGGTACCACAGTAACTGGAACCACCACGGTAAACATTGGTAATGAACATGACCTTTGCTCCAACAAAACATTTATACGCGCATACAAACAGCTGACAAAAGTATGCCGAATGGTTTACGAAGAGAAAAAAAAAAATATCAAGTGACACAGTCACGTGAGTCACTCTGTATACATAAACATAAGATTCCATTAACACCTACGTATGCCGGGTCAGCCCGTTTTTCTGTCTCGGAAAGATTAATAGCATCGAGATACTAATTCATCGATGAAATACAGAACTAAGATCGATTGACCGTGGTAATTGATGATACGTCAGCTGTAATGTATCGTTCAACAAAATTTCCCGGAGAATCTCGCACTCCTGCTCGTATTTCATTCCGTACGAGACGGAACTTTATTAAATTCGTAATACTCTGTAACGCAAAAATGTAATCCTCTGAAATGAGAACGCGATAAAATGATAATAAATGAATTTCTAAAGTTTTGCCACAATTTTTTTTTTCAGGGAAACGAATAAATTATTTTTTTTTTTGTTGGAATATAAATGCATGAAAATTGACCGAACAAACAATTAATTCCCTTTTTAATATATACTTTCTTAAAAATTTAGTTCCATAAAACTAAGTGTGGCTATGGGAATGTTTGAGAGTTTAGGATACGTAAGAAAAGAACTTGAAATTTATTAAAAATTTATTAAAATAAAATTTCTGTTCGAAAACTATTGTTGTCATGCATTTAAAATAAAAAGAATTTAGAAACAAATGCATGGATACATCTTGTATTTGTGTAGAATAGTTATAAATTAAATAGATTATTATTAAAATTAAAAAGATTTTAGAAGTATTACTAATAATTAAAAAGATTTTAGAATTATTACTAATAATTAAAAAGATTTTAGAATTGTTATTAATAATTAAAAAGATTTCAGAACTATTATTAATAATTAAAAAAAATTCACAATTATTATCAATAATTAATCAGCAACAAATAAATAATTAATTATTTAGATAATTATTATTTAAATAATATTTTAATTAAATAACAAAAATATTTAAATTAATTATTATTTAGAATTATTATTCAGAAATTAATTGTTATTTAGAATTATTTAAAATTATTATTTAGAACTATTATTATAAATTAAAAATATTATTATAGGCGATAAAACGATTGATAAGATCACAGAATTTGCGTATCAATATTTTCTGGGACGAACGTTAGTTTCAACGTCTATTACCAGTAATTTTCAAAAATATTATATCCATATTAAAATTTAAACGCAGGGATAATTTTATTCGTTTGGAGACGTTGCAATCTGCTCGACTTCATGCAGATGAACGAACCAGTTAATCAATTAGTTGGCAATTAACGATTCAAAAATGATGTCGATTAAGAGCGTCGACGCGATGAGAACGTTTAACCAATTAAAATAGATATTTCAATTCAACAGTTTAATCGTTGCTCGTTCACGTCCGTTTAACTGTCGAGTGTGCTACACTTTTTCGTTCCTCGAAATTGTTATCGTTATTATTAACTATTAGCCACTGTTGCGTAAGCAAATAATATACAATTGTATTTAAAGGAAGAAAAAATCAAGCTAATAGTACTGAATTTATTCGGTGCTCCGTATAAAATGTACAGTAACGGACAAAAGTTTAAGATCAAAGAATCAACGAAATTAAACTAATTATTTTATAAGGAATAGCACGATAAAAAAATTTGCACTTTATGTTAATTAATAAATAGTGTTTTATCATAATAACAATAGAATTGAATGTACAGACAATAAAACTAATTTTCTACAGTAGTGGACAAAAGTTTAAGACGGGGGAACAATGTACAGTAGCGGACAAAAGTTTAAGACCAAAAAATTAACGAAATTGAAGTAATTAATTTCTAAATAATAGCATGATAAATAAAATCTACATTCTGTGCTAATCAATAAACAGCTATTAGTATTATATAGCTATTATTGCTATATAACTATATAAAATTATAGTTTTACCATAACAATAATAGAAACGAATGTATTTGAATATTTGCAGAAATAAAACTATGTTCTATATAACTATAATTATACAATTATATAATTATACAAATATAGTTTTGCCATAATAATAATAAAAATGAATGTTCAGACAATATTTACAGACCATCACATTATATTCTACATTGTCGTCTCGTCTTAAACTTTTGTCCGCTACTGTACATTATAAAGTTCATTTCGCTGCGTCTGTATTTACCACGCTCGAATCGAATTGAGATTTCCATCGAGGCGGAAATCACGTCCAAGAAAGATTACGCTTCGATTTTGGACGGCTTCCAGCACCGACAAATTTCGATATAACTCGACCACAAAAAAAAAAGAAAAAAAAAAGAGAGATCGTTACCTCGTAAGAGATTCTTATTATGAAATAATTTCGTAAATAAATTCGAAGATAAATGTAATTAAGGCAAACAGTTCGATGAATATTTATTCAATAAATAATTAAGACAAATAAATCAATACATATTTATTCGATAACTAATTAAGACAGTTTGGTGATTATTTATTATAGACATATAAGTTGTTAATATTTTTATGGTGGTCGTTGATTTCCAATTTTCTGTATACTGTAGTTTTATGGTGGCCACCCGTTTCTAATATTCTATTTAATATAGAAGCATGGTGGTCGCGGATTCTTAACACTATTTACTGAAAATTCATGGTGGTCATCGGTTCTTAATCTACTTATTGTAGACTATGGCAACCACCACTTCCCCATACTCTATCTACCACACAGTCGTAGTGATCACCAATTCCTGACACTATTTACTGTGATCTTATGGTGATGACTATGGCAATCACCACTTCCCCATACTTTGTCTATGATACTACACAGCCATAGTGACCATGATTCCTCACACTATTTACTGTGATCTGATGGTGATGACTATGGTAACCACCACTTCCCCATACTTTATCTACCACACAGCCATAGTGATCACCAATTCCTGACACTATTTGCTGTGATCTCATGGTGTTGACTATGGCAGCCACCACTTCTCCATACCCTATCTACTATGTAGCCATAGTGACCATGATTCCTGATACTATTTACTGTAATCTCATGGTGATGACTATGGCAACCACCACTTCCCCATACTCTATCTACTATGTAGCCATAGTGACCATGATTCCTGACACTATTTACTGTGATCTCATGGTGATGTCTATGGCAGCCACCACTTCTCCATACCCTATCTACTATGTAGCCATAGTGACCATGATTCCTGATACTATTTACTGTAATCTCATGGTGATGACTATGGCAACCACCACTTCCCCATACCCTATTTACCACACAGCCATAATGACCATGATTCCTGATACTATTTACTGTGATCTCATGGTGATGACTATGGCAACTACCACTTCTCCATACCCTATTTACCACACAGCCATAATGACCATGATTCCTGATACTATTTACTGTGATCTGATGGTGATGACTATGGCAACTACCACTTCCCCATACTCTATCTACCACACAGCCATAGTAATCACAAATTCCTGACACTATTTACTGTGATCTCATGGTGATTACCAGTCCCCTAACACACAACTCATCATCGACCTCACCATAGCCACTGATTTCAACCAGAAAAAAAAGAAACTCCCCCAAAAAAAATAAGTTCCTCGGTGTTAACCCTTTCCTCGAGATTCCCCATCGCGCAATTCGTTTTCCAGCCAGCTACCAGTAGATAAAAACCTGCTTCCTCCCAGATGCTAGACGGCTCGAACCTAAACTTCGGCCCGGCCGCGAAACTCTTTGCAGATTAGTTCGTATAAATTCAGTCGCCGCGCTCGACAACCACCCCGAAGATGCACACAGCCGCGGCGCCTTCGATTTCTGACTTTTTACAGGATTATCGGGCCGGCGTTCGAACTTTGCCCTCCGCGGCGATACCTGACGAGTTTTAATGGAATTCCCTTCTCGAGATTGACTTTCGTGCGTCCCTTCGAGGAAAGAAAGAAAGAAAAAAAAAAATAAAAAAAAGAGCCCAACGCCACCGTGACCTGCTCTCTCTGCTCGCGCGATTATATTCGTCTCCGTGGAAAGAGTTTCGATAAAACAACGAACGAACGAACGGTAATCGAAAATCTGGGAACACGTGTTGCACGATGGAAGCAATTTCTTTCTTTTTCTTTTTTTCTTTTTTTTATATTTCCTGACGTGACCTGGTACGAACATTTAACCCTTTACACTCGAGAGGTGATTGTTAGTCGTTTAATGATAGTTTCGAAAATTTTCAGACTTTAATTAATTTGTTTATTAGTTAACCTCTTAACGTGCACGCTCGAGTTAACCTTTTGCACTTGGCTGTCCCCTCTCATGGGACATCGTAATCCTAGCATATGATAGTTTCGCAAATTTTCAGACTTTAGTTCAAACCTGGACGTTAAACAGTCATATATGTAAATTTTAATATACGACTTAACTAAACTAAATGAAGTTCAATATACGTGAATCATAGTAAGTATTTCGAATTTGAACATTTTTTGAGTTAGAATTATTATAGACGACCAACAGCAAAGGGTTAAATTAAAAAAAAATCTACAAAGTATTTTATTTTTTACAGCTCAACGACGAAAACGGTGAAATATTCGATAATTTATCGAAAGTATGTGAGCTAATGCTTATAAATTGAAATTTTTATAATCAACAACTTATGTTTATAAATTATTTGAAACGATTATGATTTATAAATAAAAAAGTTTCATTTTCTCGAAAAATGAAACCTTAAAAATGGGATTGGACAAAAACGGTGAAATATTCGATAATTTATCGAAAGTATGTGAGCTAATACTTATAAATTGAAATTTTTATAATCAACAACTTATGTTTATAAATTATTTGAAACGATTATGATTTATAAATAAAAAAGTTTCATTTTCTCGAAAAATGAAACCTTAAAAATGGGATTGGACAAAAACGGTGAAATATTCGATAATTTATCGAAAGTATGTGAGCTAATACTTATAAATTGAAATTTTTATAATCAACAACTTATGTTTATAAATTATTTGAAACGATTATGATTTATAAATAAAAAAGTTTCATTTTCGCGAAACATGAAACCTTGAAAATGAGATTGGACAAAAACGGTGAAATATTCGATAATTTATCGAAAGTATATGAGCTAATATTTATAAATTATTTGGAACGTCACGATTTAAAAATGAGGAAATTTCATTTTCGCGAAAAATGAAACCTTGAAAATGGGATTGGACGATTCGGGAAACCAGTATCTCGAAAAAAAAAAATCTGCAAAGTACAGGTGCATCAGGGGATGCATTAGGAATTCACGGTATTTAGGTCAGTCACAGCCAATCGATTGCATCCGAATGGCACATTATGGCCACATTTCGCAATCATATTGCCGTGTGTAGCTTCGTTAGAATCATCCATCATCCTGGAAATAACTATGCGCCTTTCCCGCCTCGTTTCCTTCCCGGCCGTGGGATTCCAAATCAGCGAAATGAAACCTAGTAACCGATTTCATACCACTGCGACCGAAGGAAACCAGAAAAAAGTATTCCGCGTACGAAAAAATGGTCACTGTACGTTTTATCGCATGACAATTATGGAATCACTATGTGTGGAATAATTTTAAAATAATCACTGCATAAAATTCACCCTACAAATATATATATAATTTTTCTTTTCTAAGTTCATTAGTTGTGTAGAAATATATATTTTATTATTATAATTTATAAAATATATAATATATATAATATAAAATATAAAATAAAAAATATAAAATATATATATTTCTACACAACTAACGAACTTAGAAAAAAAGAAATTAAAAAGATTCTCCAGCTAAAAAATTCCATAAACCTGCTCAGGTGTTTACAGTTACAAAAAAAAAAATTAATTAATTGCTAATTAATAAAAACTATGTTGTTACATTTTATTATACGTACCACAATTATAGAATTATTATACACGAAATAATTTCCAGAAATAACGAACTTAACCCGAACCTAACCTGAACCTAAGCACTATAAAAATTTCACTCTATATATGTCCATAATAAAATTTCTACCAAATCAATGTAAAAAATAAAAATTAACTCTAGAATTACCGATGACTAGGTATACTCATTGGGAACAAAGAAATCAAATAGAAAGTTGTACGAAAAAAATACATAATATAAGGGAAACAAATTTTAGCAATCATCAGTAAAAATCATAGTAAATTTTCAAGTGAGTAGATACCACAGTAATTTTTTAGTTATGAAAAATTACAAATTGGGTCATTTTGACTCCCTTGGTAGTTCTATTGTTAAAAAAATTTTCGAGCTAAAAATTCCATCAAAGAAATAGATTACCCGCCCCTCCTTCTAAAAAATCGCATAACGACGTAAACCCTGAGAGAATTCAACAAACGTGGAAACCAACATAAATCGTGGTATCGCCAGCTAATTAGCGCGTCGCGGCGGAAGATAAATTGTTATCGCCGCTAGAAAACAGCGGCCCCGTAAAACAGTGACGAGGTTATTTAATCTAGATTACGGTTATCTGAACTCGGTAACATCGGCAAACACACACACGTCTGGGTATCTTGGCAGGCCGCGATCGACGTCAGAGTAGGACCCGTGTATCTGACAATTTAAATCGTAAACTGGTCTCGCTGTCCATCCAGCTCGATGTGTTTTCCCCGCGTGTTTATGTTTCGAGACGGCTGTGTAACCAACCGCGGAGCTCGTGCAGCACGTGTCCTCGCGGTGTACGCACAAACAGAACACGTGTTTTTCCGTTGGAGAACGCGAGGTATGGGGCAGCGAGAACGTTAACTCGATTTAACAATAAAAATATCAACGATCGCAGTGTTCTTATTTGTCTCGAAGAAATCAAACTGAAGATTGTACGAGAAAATACCGAAAACATCGGAAAGAATCGTTGTGTATACCTTTTGGGGGAAGTCATGGTAAATTTTGGTAGCTGTATCACGATAAATGTATAAAGTTACTATGAAAATAATTAACCACCCCCCACTGATCATTTTGATCGATGTGGTAGTTCTGGTTTCAAGAGAAATCGAAATACTTGGAAACAATCTTTGTTTAAATTTTTTCCTGAAAAACATGGTAAATTTTGGTAGCTGCATCGCGATAAATGAATAAAATTATTATGAAAATAATTACACTCCTCCCTGGTCCCTCTGATGCATGTGGTATTAAGATAAATTGAAATACTTGGAAAAATTTCGTTATTTATACCTTTTGTGGAAAGTTATGGTAAATTTTGGTAGCTGCATCGCGATAAATGTATAAAATTATTATGAAAATAATTACACCCCACCCCCCCTTGGTCATTTTGATGGATGTGGTATTAAGAGAAATCGAAATACTTGGAAACAATCATTATTTATACTTTTTGTGAAAAGTTATGGTAAAATTTGGTAGCTGCATCACGATAAATGTATAAAGTTACTGTGAAAATAATTACTCCCAAATTAGTCATTTTGACTTGTTTGATAGTCCTGATATTAAGAGAAACCGAAACACTCGGAACAATCTTTGTTTATACTTTTTCCTGAAAATCATGGTAAATTTTGGTAGCTGTATCGCGATAAATGTATAAAGTTACTATGAAAATAATTGGTCACTTTGATCGGTCTAGTAGTTCTAGTTTTAACGATAATTAGCGATAGTTAGCGCTAGTCGCTTTAAATGTTCGCCACTCGGGACCGAAGAGGAACATTTATCGAAAGGTGACACGTTTTTTTTTTTCGTATTGTTGTTCGATTGAACGTAGAAAAAAATAGAAAGGTGAGATATCGAAGGGGATGAAACTTGAACATTTAACGTGAGGTGGCTTTCGATCACTTATAGAGGGTAATGCTTTTTAACCATTCTCATGAAAGAATTGCACCGTTGGCAAAAAAAATTTGGAATTATTCCAAAGTTTTGGTCGGTACTGTATTTCAATGACAAATCGAAACATTTAAATTACCAAACCTAATCTAACCGCTACCGTTTCTGTTTGCACAAGGCTAATAAGATCGTAATGGTATCGTGATTACAAAATGGTGTGCAGCCTTGTGGCTGTTCGTGAAAAAAAAATTAAGATACGTTGAAAGGAAATCACGAAAAAAGCGATGGGAATATTGCGTGAGTACGTGTCAGAGTTTGCACAAGCGAGAGAGATGAGTAATATGGCCGATGGGGAACATTTTTATTCGACCCTAGAGAGAAGCTAGGGGAAAAAAGGTGTTCCTGGGAAAACGAATGAAACTACAGATAGTGGGGACTGAGCGTGAAAAATCCAACCGACAACGAATTGTTCGTGATAGCAAATGACCAGGTAGTTCGCTATCTTTTTTAAACACCGCCAGCATTTTTTGCTTCAGCATAGTTGGAACGATAAGAAAGAACTAGAAAATTTCGTTCTAAAAATTTCTTACATTTCCAAGTAATTTTTTTAGCCAGATTAAATTTTTGCAAATAAAGTAACAAACACAGTGTGCAAATTTAAATTAATATTCACATTAAAAGTCACTGTAAAAAGATTCATCTTTCTTGCTTAATTAATATGATGAATTCAAAAATTAGGTGAAAAATTATTGTAATATAAAATAAAAGAGAAAATTACTTAATAATTTTTTAAGAACTATTTTAAGTAAACTAGGATGTGAATATTTTTAGGTAACTTCCAGTCTGTACTGTGAAGAATTTGATTTTTATTTTATTCGATTTGCTCATCCAATCTTATTACACAAAAATAATTTCATTTTACTTTCTGTTTCTTATTTGTTTAACTTGAATAGAAAACTGCACAAGAACAGGAAATGTGTTATTAAAAAATTATTGGAAATAAAAATTGTTCCTCAGCTTCAAACGGAAGTTCATTCTATTACAAAACAAAAAATGTATGCAGCAGAAAGAGAAATAGAAATAGAAAAAGAAAGAGAGAGAGAGAAAATATTGGAGAAAACGTTTCCGAGTTTCCGTCCAACTGTTATCAAAAGATTATACCCGTGACCGTAAGAGTTTTTGCAACAGGAAGTCGAGCACGGGGTTTAAAACGGAAAAAGGAACGCGGAACCGGGTCCTTTTAAAAACTCTGAAAGAGAAACCAATCTCGCTCAAGTGGATCGCCGATTGTATCAAACGGACGGAAGTCGTGCGACACATTTCGTTTTCCATAACCCATCGATCTGTTCTGTCGCGAAGAAATTCTAACTACTCGATATTCGTAAAGTCTTCCCCGCGAAGACGGTTTCTCGAGCACATTCCCCTCCCCCACCATTAACCTTTCCAACCCACACACACACACGCAAGTTTCAAACGCAATATTTTTCTAAAACTTTTCAACTCCACATAGTACATTAACTTTTCAATTTATATCATTCTATTTATCGTGTTATATGCATTACATTGAATATTAAACACTCGAATGGTATAATTTAAGTACCCGGTATAATATTCTCAGAGAGATTGTTACAAAAGTAGTGCAAACATACTTCTAAAAGTTATTGTAATTAAAGAATGTTTGAAAATTTAAAACAAACTCGAACTTTAAAAGATAGCTGTCAACAATAATTATTGTGTTGAGGTTAATGGTTGAATGACAAATTGTTCGACGAACGTTTTTCATTCCGGGTATATTTCGAACAGCTCGCATTCGGCGAAAGTGTCGATAATAAACCAATCACGTAATACAATATATGCAAATTGCCACAAAGCTATTCAACGAAGTTAGAAAAACCATATCCGTAACAATAAAACCGCCATTAATAAATTCAGTTGACAATTGACGGGTAAAAACAAATGAATGTAAATCGCGTCACAATTTATATATCACGTTTTCTAATATTAACAATCTCTTCGAAACCTTTATTCCTCGTATAAAATGCTTATCCTGTCACCGATAATCATTCATAAATTCGTATAAATCGTTCTGCAAATCAGTGATTTAAATTGTTTGAACGGCGTGCTTAGAAAACGCCAAAATCAAAGGTCGTGTGACAAGTTTGAAAAGAACGCTTGAAATGACAAAAAAAAAATTAAATTGGAATATAAACCTTACCGAGCGTCGTTGAACGATCCGATACTGGTACACAGTGGACTTCGTGGAAGGTTGAGACACAGACGACATCATGATACAAAGGAATTCTTGATACCACTGATGTAAATGGAGGGAAATTACGAAGCAGATTCAAGCACGACATTCACAAAACAAGACGCGGCGGAATACTAAGGCGAAGCCACACCGTACCTACGCTGACTGTGTAGCGAGGGAATGGTGGGGGGAAAACTCTGCGCATGCGCACTGGTGTCCGCGAGCGAAACTATTAGAAAATGCGGAGTTTTGAAAAGAAATAATTTTAGGAGTTTTCATTGCATAAATTAATATTTCAGATTCTGCAAATTAAATGTTTATTATTCAGAATAAATAAAACGAATCCACTGAAAGGCTACCGAAGCGCTGAGATAACTTTGATTCCTCGTACGAGCTAATAAAATTATATAGATATTTTTATTCCATTGAGAACATAACCCTGTCTTTCATTTGATGAGTCCTAACCTTTCAGACTCATATATATTTTAATGCTTCCTCGGAAACACATAAAGCGTTGCAAGATTACGTATATTATCATGATCAATATCGAAGCGAAGACCTAGAATTATTATACTTGCCACAATAATTTTATAGTAAATTTTAATTACACATAGAATCATTTCAAAGTTCTGAAAAGACTGTCGATTTTAATTTAGTGCAATGTTTAATTATTTTTCAAATAAACCTATAGTAATAAAAAAATTGACTAGCATCTAATTGAAATATCCCTAAGTCTCCTACACACCTTCTAACGTAGAAATATTGATGACAATAATTATTCCCCTATAATATTCCTAAATGTTTCCAAATCAGTGTCTACCGTGAACACTCGTCGGTTCCCCCATAAACGATCTTTCCCCGCAAACGAGGCTGGCTTCGCTAAACACACTCGGCAAATTAAACCGAGAAAATCGCCGCGGGGGAGCAATAAACGGAAAAAGGAAGAGAAAAAGTCGACGGTGCCCGTGATAGGTGACGGTGTGCGTAAGGCCAGGCGTTGCAACGGGTGCATTTAGCCTGTTTTTCGGCACAAAGAGCCACCAGCCGGCAGCAGGGGCGAATAAGGGAGCCTATTGTTTCCTGTTCGATGGTACACGGCCGCGCCCACTCGAGACACCCGGTATATGTTTGAGCGGGCGTCCTGCGAGGGGCGTCTCTCTGACTATCGCCAATAATTGTTCGTTATCAAAAGGGAACGAAACGGGCGTCGACCATATGCGAGCCACGACACCCGGCAATTAAAAGCTGCCGCGATTTCGAGCCAACCTCCACCTTACGATATGCTCAACCTCGGATTTCGTTCCTAGTGATTTTAAAGGCACCTTTCTCCCCTTCGAAATTCGCGCGAATTTTTATCGAACCATCTTCTGAATCAGGGGATCCCAATTTTTTAGGGACCCACATCCATCTTTGAAAATGACACTTTTTACTTAAAATATAATGGCCCTTAAAATGGCACTTAAAATGGTACCTATTCACTCGCAGAGTAGGGGAAAGAGGGAGAAAATTCAAAACTGATTTCGTATAAATTTAGGGACCCACGTCCATCTTTGAAAATGGTACTTTTTACTTAAAATATAATGGCACTTAAAATGGTACCTATTTTCTTGGAGAGTAGGGGAAAGAGGAAGAAAATTCAAAACTGATTTCGTATAAATTTGCCAGCTGAGAAAGTTGACCAGAAATGGCAATTTTTATGCGATTCTTAAATGAATGACTTCGCATAATGATTTGACATTGCTTAACGAATGGAATGAACGTATAAACGATTATTACACTATAATATTTAATGAAAGCCACATTTTAAGAAATTCTGCTTCAACCCACAGGGAATACCAAGCGTTTATTTGACTCTATTTTAAAACAAACCGCCTAAAATTCGCAAAAAATAAAAATGGTAATTCTAACGAAACCTGTACAGTTCTAGCTTTGATTTGAAGAGTGACCAAATAAATTTTTGGCATAGAATTTCGTTACCAGGTTTGAAGAAGAAAAATTTCCCACGTCAAAACGTTGGTAACACGGAAACGGACGGGAAGAACGGTTCGGGAAAAGGAAATGTCCACAAATGGAAAATTATCGCAGCGGAAAAGGATCGGGGCAGAGTGGGTGTGTACACAGCGCATGCCTTGATCACATGTCCGTCTCGTATCAGTTCTGCAGCGACAGATGAAAAGCTGCTGCCGTTCCATAATTCAGCGATGAAGCCTGGCCGAAGTTTGATAGCGCGCTGCTGGCGATAAAATAGGGTAGAAAACTAAGTAACTGACGAAAACGCTATGCACCAAGGCGTGTTACACGCGTGCAGGAAGGATGGGTCGGCGCGAACGACACGCTTTGATCACTTGCGAGGGGTAAAAATACGCTTCCAACGTTCGCACATTGTGAAACGTGCCGTTTGCAGCGACGGGATCCACGTTCGTGTTGCGGAACACACAATAGTCAGGCGTTACCTAGTTTTACCCTACAGTACAATATGAGATCAGGGACATTTATTGTCATTATCTGGCCGGCTAACAAGGGTGCGGAAATCAGACCGAAATGATACCAGACGGAAGCCGTGGCATACTGTCGCGTAACCCTAAAACAGTTTTAATGAGACGGCGCTTTGTTTTTATGATCCTCCATTAACACGTTTGTTGACCGACAATTTTACTGAAAATTTATCTCATGTCACTTATGGCTATTGTTTCGTATTTGGATGTGGAAGTGAAACTTCCACTATAAATAAAGTTTAATAAATTTTATTTATTGTTCAATTTTTTGACACATTGCGGACCATTAACCCTTTGAATGCTAAAGACGTATATATACGTTTTCAACAAGTCTATCAATATATACGAAAGCCGTAAATATACGTCACGAGGTATCCATCAATATATACGAAAGGCGTAAATATGCGTCACCAGGTAGCCATCAAAATATACGAAAGCCGTAAATATACGTCACCAGGTATCCATCAATATATACGAAAGCCGTAAATATACGTCACCAGGTATCCATCAATATATACGAAAGCCGTAAATATACGTCACCAGGTATCCATCAATATATACGAAAGCCGTAAATATACGTCACCAGGTATCCATCAATATATACGAAAGGCGTAAATATGCGTCACCAGGTATCCATCAATATATACGAAAGCCGTAAATATACGTCACCAGGTATCCATCAATATATACGAAAGCCGTAAATATACGTCACCAGGTATCCATCAATATATACGAAAGCCGTAAATATACGTCACCAGGTATCCATCAATATATACGAAAGACGTATATATGCGTCACCAGGTATCCATCAATATATACGAAAGCCGTAGATTTACGCCCTCTGCATTTTTTTACTATAACATCTTTTACTGTTTTATCGATTGATTTAACATGGGACATAACATGTTAACCCTTTGACTGCTAAAGGCGTAAATATACGTTTTCACAAGTCCATCAATATATACGAAAGCCGTAAATATACGTCCTCTGTATTTCTTTACTATAACACCTTTATTACTGTTTTACCGATTAATTCAACATAGAATTTATTGTCCTACGTAACATAGCAACTAAATATGCCATTATTACTTTGTCATTATTATTTTTAATCCCTAAGAATGGTATCAAACTTCCGGGTACTGATTTGGGCACTAGTCAGTGGACAACCAGTCGTAACGATTGACATACGAAAAACGAGCCGTCCATAGTGATGGATTCGTCCTAGAGCGCGTCGCAGTCAAAGGGTTAAGAAATCTGTAATCTGTATACACTTGAGACTGCACGTTTTTCGGCAAACTTGCAGGTTACTAAAATCGTCATAACATTTTCATCGATGAAGCAATGTTCGTCGAACAATTTTTTTTTTTTTATTTCAAAAGAAACACAATTTTTATTAATGAAAAATATATCTTGTGGTATGCTGAACGACAATTACACGATGTACGATCTCCGAGAACGTGATCGATGCGAAACAAAAAAAGCGCAAGCACCTGGAAACTTTTGAACGGCACTGTACCAGACCGTGCCAGCAGAGCGTTACACGTCCAGCAGGCCTGTGCGCAACGATACACGGTCGCAGGATTATGTTCGTGGTTCCTAGTTCGAGAACACTCGAGTACAGGCCAGGTGTAGGTTGAAGGTTCTGAAAGAGCCACTGTAGCCCGGGCACAACGAGGCTTCTGTTGCAATTGCGCCTGGGACGCGATGTAGGTCGGCCCTTTTGATAGAGTAAAGGGCCGCCGAGGAAACGAGCGAGCGGGATAAAGTAAGATTAATTAAGGCGACGCTTGATTCGCCTCCGAATACCTTCAAGGATCCCCCGTATTTTTCCCTGGCTCGCGCAAAAATATCTTGAGCACGCACAGTGGTGCATATACTACAGCGAGAGAGAGTAATTAAATAGAGAGATGAGAGAGAGGGAGAGGAGAGAGGGGGAGAGAGGAGAGGAGAGAGAAAGATAGGGGGAGAGATAGAGAGAGGAGAGAGAAAGATAGGGGGAAAGATAAAGGGAGAGATAGAGAGAGGGAGAAATAGAGAGAGAGAGAAAGATAGAGGGAGAGATAGAGAGAGGAGAGAGAAAGATAGAGGGAGGTATAAAGAGAGGAGAGAGAAAGATAGAGGGAGGTATAAAGAGAGGAGAGAGAAAGATAGAGGGAGATAGAGAGAGGAGAGAGAAAGATAGAGGGAGAGAGAAAGAGAGGAGAGAGAAAGATAGAGAGAGAAATAGAGAGAGGAGAGAGAAAGATAGAGGGAGAGATAGAGAGAGGAGAGAGAAAGATAGAGGGGGAGATAGAGAGATAAGAGAGAAAGATAGAGGGAGAGATAGAGAGATAAGAGAGAAAGATAGAGGGAGAGATAGAGAGGAGAAAGGGGAGAGAGAGAGAGAGATCCCTCAAGGAGTAATGAAATCTGAAAACTTCCTGACACGTTCTAAGAATGTTTGTTGGATGCACACTTTATGTGTACGATTTGCATATTTTGTCCAACAGAAAATTCAAATTGTATGACAAAAAGTAATAGAATGCATTTTTGGAAATTGCATACTGTGCAAAGGATACTGTGTTGAAAGATGCAGTTCTCTAAATTTCAAATTGTGTAAAAGGAGGTTGAAAAATGCAGTTTTCTGAATTTCAAATTCTGTGAAAGAAGATTGAAAAGCATGCATTTTTGTAAATTTCAAATTCTGTGAAAGAAGGTTGAAAAATGTGCACTTTTGTAAATTTCAGATTATAAAAATGAAGGTAGAAAAATTAATATAGTGCGTGAAAGAAAATTGTAAAATGGACCTCTGTGAAAATTTCTTCTTCCTTGTACCTTTGAACCATTAATAATTTATTTGATTAACCCCTAATTATAATATTTCCATCGAGGTAACAAGGGGAAGGGTTAATCGATGGTTGAGCGGATCGATGTTCGGATAACCGGGTGTGACCACCGCAGTTTTAATGCGGAACAGAGGAGGAATAAGTTTTTGGCTTCTGACGGGTCGTGCAGCGGGGTTAATAAATCATTCGGCGGGGTTGGGACGTCCCGAAAGGGTTACACCGTATAACGGAGACGATAGAGGGAAGGAAGAGCGCGAAATTTATCGCGTCCCAGCGTCCTCCTAGGGAAGTCAAATGATGTAGACTCGCGTGTATCGTACCAGCACGCCGAGAACTTATGTCCCTTAAACGCTCAATTATTTTCAAGCTTCTCTCCTCTATGCAAATTCCTTGTCCTCCCTAAAGAACGACCAGCGAAATTCGAGCAAACTGTTTCACGCGAGAAGAACACGGTAAGACACTCTCTGGTGGATCATTGAATTTATTTGGAACGCTGTTCAGCTTGGAATAAAAGCTAGGTTTCGATAAGTGTGAACGGCACACAATATTATATTTATTCGAGCAAACTGTTTCACACGAGAACAATATGGTAAGACAGTCCCTGGTAGATCATTGAATTTATTTGAAACGCTGTTCAGCTTCGAATAAAAGCTAGGTTTCGATAAGTGTTAACGACACACAATATTATATTAATTCGAGCAAACTGTTTTACACGAGAAGAACACGATAAGACACTCTCTGGTGGATCATTGAATTTATTTGGAACGCTGTTCAGTTTGGAATACAAGCTAGGTTTCGATAAGTGTGAACGGCACACAATATTATATTAATTCGAGCAAACTGTTTCACACAAGAAGAATATGGTAAGACACTGTCTGGTGGATCATTGAATTTATTTGAAACGCTGTTCAGCTTCGAATAAAAGCTAGGTTTCGATAAGTGTGAACGGCACACAATATATATATTAATTCGAGCAAACTGTTTCACACGAGAACAATATGGTAAGACACTCCCTGGTGGATCATTGAATTTATTTGGAACACTGTTCGATTTGGAATGAAAGCTAGGTCTCGATAAGTGTACACGACACAATATTATATCAATAACAAACTGAACAATTTTTCACCCTATCCTATTTCTCTCCGATTCATTCGTTATTCTGAACGTAATGTAAAAATCCCTATATTTTATTCTGACATTGCTTATAAAAAATTCCCATGAACTTTCCAATTCAGTTTCATGTTTCTCTATATACTGGGTGGGTCCTTCGAACCCTTGAAATTAGACGACACAGACGCACAAACGTCAACGAATGTTCGAAGATCAATAGCGGCCATTTTGAACGAATAAATGGACACGTTTCTCAATCATTTCCTTCCCGCTTTAAATGTTCCCGCGACATTATAGCGCATTGATAGCTGCTTAAAGCGATAAAAGTGCCTAAGTTTGCGAAAGGTTCCGCGGGAAGTTCGGACGGAGACTAAATCCAAAAAGATCGCGGCCACCCATAAATCCGGCGAAGTTTTGATGAGCAGCTGAATTCAAAAGAGCTGTATAAGTTCTGAAAGATTATGTCGCTCCTGACAAAGTTCCGCCGCCTTCGTTAGGACTCCTACCATAATACATCTTGAACTTTTCCAAGGAGTACATCAACAAAAGAAACGATAAAAATGTCTGAAAGACGTCTTTGTTGTAGAAAATAACACCATAATGCAGTGTTGCCAACATATACACTCTGAGAAAACACTGATGAAGTTTAATCAAATATTCAACGCTTGGTTTCGAAAACTTCAGCAGATTCTGCACTGCTAAAATCTCATTAACATAAATGGAGTTCACATATACCGTATTTATTCATTATGGTCGAATACGTAGAAGTAATTCTGTTTTCGCTGATAAAATAAAAATAAAAATCATAAGCCATCCTTATTAGTTTCAACTTTTTAAATGTCAAACGATTTAATTGCTATTTACTGAAAGATATACTTATTTATATTTTCGTTACAATTACTACACCACTTTTCATACTCGTTGTAACTATCTAGTCACCAGACACGATCGATGAATTTGAAAAATAAAAAAGATCGAAATTTCAATAGTACTCGGTCAAATATATCCGATAGAGCGCGGAAAGGAGAAACGATATTGAAAATGTGGATGAAAAGCCTTCTCGTATCGAGAGGTGCTCCCTTTTTTCCACGTTGCATCGAATACCGTGTGAATAATATATTTGTGGAACGAGTGTCGCGTACACAGAGGTCGGGCGCGTTCACTGTTTAATCGGGAAGCAGATTATACTCGACGTTCCAACCGGAAACCAATGTCACGTTTCGAGGGTGCTCGACTAGTGTCGGAAAATATGAAACTCGTCGGGCTACGAGCTCTTCACTTTGACGAGTCAATTTTTAATCAACGCCTAGTTCACTTTCGCGTACATGTCCTTCTGCGATCGAAGAGAATGGATCTGCAGTTTCGATAGGAAAGAAATACATATTATGTCTATCACTTCATTGTACGGTGAGAGGCAACGAGAGCCGCCGCGTCACACTATTTACCCCCACTCCCTCGATATGCCGCTGCGTCACGTTCATAGGTCAGAAGTGTAATGTAGGGCCCGTTATGCCCCCCACTACGCTGCACGCTGCGAGGCAACGAGGGTCCGCGTCACGCTACCCCCACTCCGCTGTACGGTGGGTGGCAACGAGGACCCTACGTTACGCTACCTATCCCCACTCCGCCGCACGGTGGGAGGCAGCGAGGGCCCGACGTCAAGCCACATATCCCCACTCCTTCGCCTTGAAATCTAGCTTATTTTTCTAGCTACTCTGGCTGGGTGTTTCTCTAGTAAACCGCGGACTGTGCGTAAACAATGTAGCACTGTGATTTGTGGCTGGTAACGCTTTTTCCTACGCAAGCACATTAGAATACAGTTTCCATTAGTGTTAGTACAAGTTGAAATTGCTAATTGAAGATTATAAATCTCGCTTCCCCTCTTCGAAACAGTTATGGGTTATTCGAAATTATCCAGTCCGATTCGAACCTACTTGCAATAGACTTCATCCCTAATAGCTCTTGCGGAAATCGTTTCCTTGGTCGGTAAAGCGATAACGGAGCAGCATTAAGGATCCCCTTGCCGTTTCAACCGGCCTTGAAAATTCGATCGTCGCTTTCCATCTCCGGAAAAATGCTGGCTCTGCGACTGGGAGCAGTTTATTTAATCGTGAGATAATTATCGGTCTGGGAACGGGGGGAAAGTCGAACTCGAATCGTACGGACAGAAATGAACGACGAATAAATAAATTAACGTTTTAGAAAAAATAAACCAGTCACAAAATACGTGTGTAGTTACAAAAAAAATTATAAACATCATATTAAACTTCACGAAAATCATCCCCTAACAAATTATCTGAATAATTACTAGTTCACCCCGCGGTGAAACGTACAAAGGAATAAATCATAGTTAAATAACAAAGCATAAAGTAATAAAATGAAATATAAAATTATAAAATAAAACACAGACAGATAACTAAGCATGAAGTTACAATACAAGCCATAATTGAGTATCAAACTGTAAAGTCATAAAAAAATCTACAAATTGTACAATTAAAGAGTTACAAATAGAATTTTAAGTTACCCAAAAATGGTCCCTTAACAAATTACCGGAATAATCACCACCTCGTCCCGCCTAAATGCGTACACAAACATTTAACCCCGGGCGAATAAAATAAACAGCACAATCAGGGTAGTCCGGCCCCAAGGGTGCGTACCAGTTACCCAGTCTAACAGTGATCAAAACGCGATCACGGTATTACGTTACGTCATTGATGCAACCCTCCCTCGACGGGGGATGAAAACCGACACGACCCTACCCACGCTTCCATCTCTGTCCCTCCACCTAATTCTCACCTCCAGCCACCCCTCGTCAACCCCCCTGCCCCCCTCATTCTCACCCCATCACTCGCTCGCTTTCTCTCTGTCCCTTTTATTCCGAGGTCGGCACAATAATTCCATTGTTTCTGGCAATTAAGCGACAGGAGGCGCGAGTCGAAGAGAGTTCAGGGAAGAGGGGGGGGGGGGGATCGCAGCAGGAGAAGTAGGGAAGGGGTAGGACACCGCGAGGACCCTATGGTGCGAAGTGATCTCGTGTCCAGGACACGGGATCGGCTCTCTCGATCGGGACACATGATTGGCCGCCATTGTCCCACCAACGATCTCCATGATTCTGAACAAAGGAACGGTCGCCAGGCTGGCTTGTCATGGTGCCTCATTGTCTTTCACTTTGTTTGCGTTACGCTGCGCTCCGCGAGGATACACTGGCCCGGTCAGAAGTACACTCACAACCAAAAGTTTGGGACCGATCAATTTTTCTTTCTTTCTTTATTTTTTTTTTAATCCACCCCCTCGTATTATGGGTCATTTTATCGGGAGTCTGTACCATGGTGGAATCAATTTGGGTCTGTGGTCAATGAAATTTTGAAAGTTTATGCATAATTATTTTTCATGCTCGATCGTCGACTAACCTTTGTACGAGGATTAATTATGCAGCAATATTAAAATTAGTAATACAAGTGTAACAGATAAGAGATCGCGAATTTTTATGCAATTTTGGGAAATTTGAATGGGAAATGGGCTTCTGACTGCATACCAGTGGTGCACGCTTTATTGTCGCGGTGGTTCCAAACTTTTGACTGGTACTGTACACGGATTTCTCTTTGCACGGTTTCTTTCTCTTTTTCACGGCCTGCTCTTTAGTTTGTACGAAAACGAGTTCTATCGCGCCCGCTTTCAATTTATTTTCTTATGAAATTGAACCTCCGCTATATATATAACTACAAACACGGAGTTATCTCAGAGATAAAATATCCTCCCGCGATAAGTCGGGAATTCAGCAAATATTATTTTTGTAACGTATAAACGCAGACGATACGTATCTTCGTACGAAGAGATGTAAACATTATCCAACTTCTTTTAACCATTCGAAAATTATAAAATACCTTGCAAAATAGTCAAGTAACAAGTTATACGCCATTTTTTTCCTCGCATAATGTTATAAAAATCCATCGACAAATATTCGACAAATCGACAAACGTTTAACTGCATTAATCGTATGATAATCAATTAAGAAATATTTAGTAGCACAGTTGGGTCTCGATAAATGTGAGTTCCAGTTGTACGATATTCGATTTAATGCGAATTGCAAAACAGCATAAAGTAGTGTTCGGATACTTTCGATCGAGACCGTGTTTGGTCAAATATCCGGAGCAGTGGTCATATATCCGGATATCCACCGAAATTAAAGTGTGCTGATTTGCATGAAAGAGATCAATTTTGATAATTAATGAAAATCAATTTTGATAATTTTGATAAAAAAAATTTTAATAATTACATCAAATCAATTGATCATTTGATTTGATTATCAATTTTGATAATTACATGAAAAAATACCGAATACACAGGAAACAAATTTTTATTTATACCTCCTTCTGCAGAAAATCATAGTTTACCATAAATATATAAGATGGCTATAAATAACCACCAATTGGTCATCTTGACTGCTTTAGTAGTTCCAGTATTTAGAGTTCTTTAAATCACTTTATTTGATGTGACTCGTTTCTTAACCTCTTGACGCCCTTGGCCACTTATGTGGACATTTAATTTTTCATAATTAAAATTAAAATTATAATTTTTTATAACGTTCACTGAGCACAAATGTGAACGTTAAGTGTTTTTGTGAATTTTTATTATTTTCTCAATTTTTTTTGCTATTCATATAAAACGAATAAATCATAATAAAACAAAAAAAAATTAAGTCATTCTTTTTCTTACTATAAAAAATCATCCCTGAAAAGATTATGATCCAAATCTTCTTTATCATCGCTGCTAAAGTTTTCAATTAATTATTCTAACTTATAATCAGCAGCTGTGTCTCGATGAAATAAAAAATGCGAAAGAAATGTAAAAATGTAAAATGTAAAAATTTAAAAATGTAAAGTATTCGATCAATTTTATATATTTTATTATTTACTATTATTTATTATATTATTTATTATTATTTATTATTTACTATTATTTATTATATTATTTATTATTTACTATTATTTATCATATTATTTATTATTTACTATTATTTATTATATTATTTATTATTTACTATTATTTATTATATTATTTATTTTATTACATAATTTTACTATATTTGAAGCATTCAAACGATGCAACTCGTTTCTAGAGCTCCATCCGCCCAATTAAATATCATTCACACTTATCGAGACCTGTGCCCCCATTTCATTATGCCTTCTCACTGGCAACGTTCGAACCACCCTCCCTCGAACACCAAGTCCGAGGGATGCAAATCAGATTTCCACGAGTGGATTTCGAATTTCTTCCATCGAGACGAGATCGAAGAACGTTGTTCCCCTCTTTCCCTCGGAACACCTCTTCCACGGTGAACAACACACAATACCGTTACATCGCGCAATAACGTTCGTTCGGTCGGATAAAGCATCGGAGCTACAAAGGATTAAGGGGCTATCGAGATTCCAAGCAAGAAGCAAGGATCGATACCGTGGCTGTCTTACGGGTAGACAGTGCGAGAAACGAAAAGAGAGACGCGGGACACGATATCCTATCGATTCTCCCATTCGAGGGTTGACCTTTCTCAGGCCTATTCCCTTAACCAGTTTTGCTCGACAGAAACTAGTCCATCGACAATTTTCTGATGCTCGTTTATCGTCGAAACAGAAGCTAATTGATTCTTCTGAAACACCAAGGTAACTTCTTCGTTGCTAGTGAAAATGTATTGGCTCGAATCAGTTGTCAGTGAGAAAACGTAATGAAATGAGTGTAAAGGTCTCGATAAGTGTGAATGAGCTCAAAAAATAAGTTGCATTGTTTGAATACTTCAAATGTAGTGACTTAAAAAATTGATCGAATACTTTACATTTTTACATTTTACATTTTTTAATTTTTACATATTACATTTTACATTTTCAAATTTTTACACTTTTTGATTTTTACATTTTTACATTTTACATTTTTTAATTTTTACATATTACATTTTACATGTTTTAATTTTTACATATTACATTTTACATGTTTTAATTTTTACATATTACATTTTACATTTTTTAATTTTTACATATTACATTTTACATTTTTTAATTTTTATATTTTTACATTTTTACATTATACATTTCTTTCACATTTTTTATTTCATTAAGATACAGCTGCTGATTATAAGTTAGAATAATTAATTGAAAAGTTCAGCAGCTATGATAAAAAATATTTATCAGAATGATAAGTAAATATTAATAGAAAATGTAGATTAACACTTAACTGACAATTAAAGTGTACTTATTTGCATGGAAGAGATCAAATTGAAAATCACATGAGAAAATATTGAATAGATTGAAAATAAATTTTTATTAATATTTTCTGCAGAAAATTATAGCAAATTTTGGAAGCTTTACTAAGTTACTATGAATAATCACCAATTGGTCATTTTGACTACTATGGTAATTCTATTCGATAAATTTTGTGATGAGACTGTACACGCAGAATTTATCAACGTTTCCTCGCGAGGAATTAATTTTGATTTATTGATGTTGTATTTGATTACTTATCTTCAAATATCTTTCGTCATACTGATTTCTAGTGATTTAAGCGAGAAAATGGTCGTACAGAAATATACAGGGTGAGAATAAAATTAGAATTCAGGAAATTTATTGTGGTAAGCTGTTACCGAGTTTTCTCTAAGAAATCAGGAGTAAGGCAGGTTTTACGAATTTTGTGGTGAAACTAGGGCTTCGGGTGCTACTCAATTTCACCCTGAAGTGTCTTCTTTCAAGGGTGTGACCGATCCCTATTATCTCTCCAATTTCAATCTGATCCTCCTCTAGACGATCCATCTTACTGTCTGTATATTTTCACTAAATAATATTATTAAACTTTCCTATTAGTATTCCCAATTATTATTTCTAATAACATTATTAAACTTGCCTATTATTATTCCTAACAATATTATTAAACTTTCTCATTATTATTCCTATTATTATTCCTAATAATATTATTAAACTTTTCTATTATCATTCCTAATAATATTATTAATCTTTCCTATTATTATTCCTAATTATTATTTTTAATAATATTATTAAACCTTTCTATTATTATTCCTAATTATTATTCCTAATAATATTATTAAACTTTTTTATTATTATTCCTAATAATATCATTAATCTTTCCTATTATTATTCCTAATTATTATTTTTAATAATATTATTAAACTTTTCTATTATTATCCCTAATTATTATTCTTAATAATATCATTAATCTTTCCTATTATTATTCCTAAAAATGTTATTAATTTTTTCTATTATTATTCCTAATGATACCATTAATCTTTCCTATTATTATTCCTAATTATTATTTTTAATAATATTATTAAACTTTTATATTATTATCCCTAATTACTATTCTTAATAATATCATTAATCTTCCCCAATACTATCCCTAATTATTATTCCTAAAAATATTATTAAACTTCCCCAATACTATCCATAATTATTATTCCTAAAAATATTATTAAACTTTCCCATTATACTTCCTAACAATATCATTAAAAATTCCCATTATCATTCCCAACACTATCTATCATCAACACTCCCTTGTGCCACTTCGCACGGTCGAAAATTTATTCAGCATTTTATACGAGAAACAAAAAAGAGGGACGGCTCGACTGATACCCAGCGGAAGTTGAACTGTTTAACCGAAAAGGTAGGGGGGGGGGGGGGGATTTTCTCTAATCAGCGACGCGTCCACGCGAATAAATGAACGTCGGCGCTCGTCCGTTCGAGCTGAAGCGAGAAAAATTGAAATTTAAAGCGACAAGATCCTGTTAGCCGTGTTAAAGTTCCGGTGTTAATTAATCGAGCACCACCCCCCTCCCTCACCCTCCCTCAATCCTGATGGGCGTCGGGGACAGAATTATATCGAAATTATTTCTGAATATCGCGTTAACATTTAATGTGTCCATTAACGTAACGAGGCAATCGCCGATCGCCGTAATGGCGAAGAAATTCAATCAGAAATCCCCGTTTCTTTGATCGCGCAGCCGGTTTCGCGTCGCGTCATGGGAATCGACGGAATTATTAAATTAACCCATCATCGTTCACGAGGAGCTTCAATCGACAAGAAGTTCGCGAGCATTTTCCGTTGGCCCTCGTCGTGCCAAGCGAATGGGCTTCCTCACCGTTTTACACGTCGAAACGACAAAGACGTAAGCAGCCGATCGATTTTTCAAGCGAAACGCGTCACAAATCGAGCGGTGATTAATTTTCAATAAAAACGCACCTTTTAACGTAATCAGTTTTAATTATTGGAAAATTAAGCAACATCTATAACGCGAGCTAAATTATTTTCAATTGACGATCGAATGAACTTGAACACGTACAGTAAGAGACAAAAGTTTAAGACGATGGAACCATGTAAAATATAATTTTATGGCTGGCAAATATTGTTTAATTATTCATTTTTATTGTTAATATGGTGGAACACTATTTATTGATGAGGATAAAATAAAAATTTTATTTATACTGTTATTTATTATTAAGTAATTTATTTATTTTCCTTCACCCTTTGGTCTTGAACTTTTGTTCACTACTGTACTTTTATGGCCCGCAAATATTGTCTGTATATTCATTTTTATTGTCAATATGGTGGAACACTATTTATTGATTAGCATAGAATACAAATTTTATTTATAATGTTATTTCTTACCAATTAATTAATTTATTTTCTTTGACACTTTGGTCTTAAATTTTTGTCCACTACTGGAAAATTATTATTTATTTATTTATTTATACGAGATCAATCCATTAGAAAATTAATAGTATTAATAATTCTAGTATATCTATAATACTAGAATTAGTAGGGGAATTATTACAATGAATTATGAGAATATAATAATGATAACAGAGGAAAGTAAAAATATGCAAATGGAAGAGAAGTGTGTAAAGATAAGAAAATTTTACAAAAGACTGTACTGTACTGTAAATATTCATTTACTTTAATTTTTCAAGGTTGATTGAAGAATACTGGACGTCTCGTCATGCACGGTGGGACACGTTTTTCGACCGATTTCGCGTCAAAGGGTTAATTCCGCGCACTTTACAGAATTTAACGACATGCAAATAATAATTCTACTCGTGCCCCGTGGCTTTGCCAGGTTTCGTCGCGCACAGGGACGTTAACATAATTTTTCTTCGCGTCTCTCCTCCCCCTTCAGGGGGCGGGAAAAATAAATTGGAGGGAGGCGATGAACTGGGCTGAAAAATCGGGGCAACGAGGTCTCCTCCGCGAAACGGATTCCCGCTAATTTCGAAAGGGTAGCGAGGAACGGGAAAAAGTTGGAGCATCGTTCAGAGGTTAGCGAGAAGGAGCTGGCTTGTTTCAGAAGACGCGAAAGAACCTTGTACACGACCCACCCTCTTCCTGCCCCGCCCAGCGAGCCGTCGCCCGTTTCCTTTCTGCACGCTGACGCGACGGTCAAAGTGCGATCTTGAATATTAACCCAGCGAGGTAATCTTTCTTGGTAATTTAGGTCAGTATCTTCCAGCTTTTCGGGTCCATGAGTTTCCTCAGAGAGCAAACTTCCTTGCGCGAACAATTGAATAACAACGATATAAAGGAACATCAATTCTTACTTTATTTTATTTGCGTTGCACCATAGACACCGGGGTACAGAATGGGCCTGATGGTTTGTGGGACTTATGAAATATTGATGGCAAGAGTGGCGTTTGCGATTAAAAGCGACTTAAAGAGTGTCTTAGAGTTTTGATTATCAATGTTTTTTTGGAGGGGTGGGGGGAGGGAGTGGGCCCTAAAATTGGGCCTTACTGGGATTATTCATCGTCTGATACCATAAGATTTTCTATCTACACGAAACTTGTGAATCTTTGATTTATCTGAAGGTTGGGACCTTTGGGCCTGTTGGTCTTTGGGCCCAATGTATAACATGGAGTGGGTGGAGGTATGAATAATACAGAGCTTAAAGAGCACTTAGAAGGTGGATGTGTGAATCCTCGGGTGCGATGAAAGATCTAAAATGGGCCTTATTGGGACCACCTTCAGTAGTGCTTGGAGTTCCAAGGGATCTCTCATTCTCTTGGATATAGTAACTTTAACTCGCTTCTCTTAGGAAATAGGAAGCTCATAAAAGATGGTGGGGAGAGGGGCCTGTATGGGCCATGTTGGGACCACGGACCTCTTGATTCCATGATGGAGTCTGAGGGTGATACTGGAATATTAAAGGGACTCAAGAACCCATAAATTCCCAGCCAAAAAATACATTATGTGTAAAGTCACCTCTGTACTTTTTGACTGCACTAAACAATACAGGTTTATGGGCACAACAAAAAATGAAACGTTTGAAAAATATTTCGAAAAGTACTCTAGTTAATTGTACATTTCCTTTCCCTTTATACCACCAGCGAAACGATGTTTGCAGAGACGTCTAACGAGCCTAATCATACGCTGCGTCGTTTTATCGACAAGTCTTGATTAACTCTCCTTTTCCCATTGGAAAGGGGACCTTAAATTCTGGAGGACTATCAGCGTACTCGACGTCCCGATGAAATTACCGTGAAATTTTCGTGCTACACACTATGCGGCTGGGTCTGGTCGTTAAGGCGTGCAATTAAGGCGAACAGGATGACCCAACCCTTGCGCTCGCTAATTAGAACCCCTAAATACTAACGAACCCTGTGTATTATTTATATCCTCCCTCGATTACTGCACCTGACGCGTGCACGAGTTTCCTTGTTCCTTACACAACACCCACCTCCCTAAAACATTTTAACCAGTCCGATTTAAATTCTTGATCCAACCTGGTCGACTTTACGAAACCGATTGCGTCTGATTTCAACTTATTGAGACGCGTTCAACGTTCAAGTAACATATATAGTTTCAGGAGGGCGCCACGTGACGCGGCAATGCGTAATCGGTATCGCAGACGTTACGATACCGACCATAGGTAATACCTACACTATGTTCCACACAAAACTACACTTATCGACTGACATTTTCTCGTAATAAATAAATTAGGTATATTATAATAAACAAAATTCTATTTCAGAATGAAAAATCCTACAAAAACACTGCGATAAAAAATGTTTCTTAAAATATTCGTCATAATAGAAACTATATATCATAAGACCGTGAATGAATTTTTACTTCCATTCCTGGCTGTTTTTTCTCTTTCTCTTTCTCTTCCTCTTTTTTTTTTTTATTGGATTTTCCGGTTTTCTCGATTCAGCCGTTTCATCCTCGGGAAAGTTCGTAGCCCTCGCCCCCTCCTACTACTCATTCTGGCGCCACGACAGTAACGAGTCCAAGATAATCAAATTAATTGCGCCCGAGTTGACTCCCTTCAATTAAATTCTTCTATCCTTCCTCCCTTTTGTCGGCCGATCGGATAACACGATTCATTCGCATCGCCCTCCGCTTCCACGTTTGACGGGTTCAATTGTCGCGCTAACAAATAATTCGATTCGAAATTGTTTGACTTTCGATTAACACGCCCTGGCATTAACTTCTTCGAAATTTCGCACCATGTCGTTTAACTCGAGTCCTTTAAATTTTAGAGGTGAATCAACTTACTCAATCGAGATATTCTATTCAAAAGTTTCCAATAATCGGGAAAGCGTAGTTTTTTTCGTAAACTAAATAGTCTAAATCGCTTAACCTAACCTCAAAAATACTAATTTCTTCCAACACTTCTTTTAACCTCAAAAACGCTAATTTCCTCCAACCTTTTTTTTAACCTCAAAAATGGTAATTTCCTTCAACATTTTTCCTAACCTCAAAAATACTAATTTCTTCTAACATTTTTCCTAACCTCAAAAACGCTAATTTCCTCCAACATTTTTCCTAACCTCAAAAAGATGGTCTCCAAAGCAGTGTCACCAACCGAATTACCTCTGTGGGTATAGTGGGGGAAACTGAGTGGGGGAGGTAAAAATAACGAGTATCTCTCACATCCGGTCGCATCCCTACTCTAACCAAAAAGTAAAAGAATGCGGTACAATAGGACACCCGTTATTTCTCCCTCCACTTTTGTTCATCTGCTATATGAGTCACGACATGAACTATACTAATTTCCCTCACTCTATCCTCGGAATGAAATTGGATGGCAATGTTACTCTGAAGGAGTCAAACCGGAAGTACAGTGGTCCCTCGAAATAAACGGAGACTTGGTACGCCCAGGCTGGGTAAATGCGCGTAATTTTGAGATTCTCCTTTCCACTTAACCCTCAAACCTTCATTACACACATATAGGTATGCACTTCTGACGGTAAACGTTAATTGTACATTGCATCGTGCGTACAGTAGCGGTCAAAAGTTTAAGTTGAAATCAACTTAATTTATAAGGAATAGCATGATAAACAAAATTTGCATTCTGTGCTAATCAATAATCATAATAACAATAAAAATTAACGTACAAACAATATTTGAAAACCATAAAGTTACGTTCTACACTATCCTCCAGTCTTAAACTTTTGTCCCTTACTGTACACGAACAATACATACGTCCATTTCTAGAATTAGGTATGCAATTCAGGAAGAACGAGGTATTATTCAGAAAATTCGTAAGTAACCAACAGAAAATACGTTGTATTTGACGTGCGCCATCGAAGGCCAGCGAAGTACAACGCGTGCACGAAAATTGCATACTCTAAGGGGCCACCTGCATAACGCCCCCACCACACGTTCTCCAGTCCCTCTGCCGGCGAAGTTTCACCGATCCAACCTCACTGCTAAGCCCGCATTCTTATCTAACCAAGGAAAATCCCTAGAATCGTTCCATCCAACGATCGACAGCTATTACCCCCTCCCCTCCCTGTTGATTTATAGAGGGGATAAAGGAGAAGACAGTGGCCACGGGCGAAGTGCTTTGAAGAAAAAGGGGACTTCGCTACGATTCTGCAGGCGGTGTCGCGAATCAGCACGATTTTCACGGTTGCTCGTTCTCGCACGGCTGCAACTGCATCATTATTCCCCGTGAAGCACGGCGGCCATGATGGAGGGCGGGGAGGGGAGGGGGTAGGGAGAGACGTTCTCGCTGCTGGCGAACGGACAAGCTTGCGAGCGCAAATTCGCCGTTGGCCGGGGACCAACAATGTCAATGGCATTTCCCTCGCGCGGTTAGCGATGCGTTCGCAGAAAATTTCGTTGAACGTCGCCCGTTTCGTATAATAACGCCTGGCAATTAGCGGGCCAGACGTCCTGCTTCTTTCAGCAGGAATGTAATTGCTCTATACGCGTGCACAGGATTGTTATCCTTGAAGAATTAGTTGCTCGGTTTTCGCTGACAGGGTTCCAACACGTGGACACGTGCACAGTGTTACGTGGATCGATTCGAAGAGTACGAATCATGATAAGTTTGGGATTTTCCTGTTAACACATCGTGTACGGCGCTCTACTCGCAAAAAAAAAAAAACTGAACACGGTGCATACACACATCTTTTTCAATTTACAATTTGTAAATTCTTAAATGCTAGTATATGTGTTATTGTATATTGGTTTATCGTGGAACAATAAACGTGGAAAATGTAAGGAACATAACAAACAGATGAAATTATTTCGAGTGGTGGATATGCCAGTGGAAAAAAATTAAAACGAGACATCTCGTGACCCGTACGTAATGTGTTAACTTTTCACAGGATTTCAGAGAATAAATGATCTATGTGATTGATATATACATGATATTGATAGATTTAACTAATATAATATTTCTATGTTATATTTCATCGCGTTTTTAGTGTTAATAATTGTATAAACAAATTGTTGCAATAACGAGAACGACAATATTAATCAGATTAGTGAAGTCAGTTGACATCAATTAATTACTTACCTCCAGGTGAGATTTCGATGTGGCCACTGTTCCCCGTGTATCGTGTACCGTTTGTGCCTGACCCTCGTGTACCTGGGGTCCGGTTTATCCGGAAGTCCGCACCGCGGAAGTCTCATCAGCTTCATCGTGGCCTCGTCGACTTCACCAGTTATGGGAACGCCGCCGAATCTCTGATGGAAAAAATAATACATCGTGATTAGATTATTTTCACACTTATAGGATACCAAGGCATAGTGTTAAAGTAGTGGACAAAAGTTTGAGATCAAAGGGTCAGAGAAATTAAATTAATTAATTAATAAGAAATAACAGTATAAATAAAAATTTGTATTCTATGCTAATCAATAGTGTACTATCATAATAACGATAAAAATAAATATACAGACAATATTTGCAACCCATAAAAATACAGTAGTGAACAAAAGTATGAAATAAAAGGGTGAAAGAAATTAAATTAATTAATTAATAAGAAATAACAGTATAAATAAAAATTTGTATTTTATGCTAATCAATAAATAGTGTTCTACCATAATGATAATAAAAATAAGTATATGAACAATATTTGCATATGATAAAACTGTGTTTTACATTGTCCTCTTGTCCTAAATTTTTGTCTGCTACTGTACAGGTAATAAAAAAGAAAAATCAAAGAAAAAAAAATTGGAAAAAGATGAAAAATCTGCATAAATTGTAAGAGATAAAAAATAGTTTCACCCTCTCTGTACAAAGGCAAGAACGAACAAGCAGAGAAAGAGTTTCCGTGGCACAAACTGTGCTAGATTCTCAAGAAAAACTTGTAGGGGATCGTAGTATTCCTAGGTAACCTCGCGAAGCCTCAGAAAGTCCCTAGGAAAGTTCTTTTTCCGTAGTTGAACAAGACACGATAATTCGACCAACTTCTATCCAACTCGCGATGGTTGGTTCTCCATTGGGAAAGGAGCACTCGAACTTTCGCGAGAATTCACCCCGTAACGTAGCACCCGCCATTTTTTATTCCTGACAAGTAGATTCGCGATTTTTATACGAATTTATAATTTCAAGAGGAAAACTAGAAAAATGGAATTTACACAATGGAATTTGTTTTGCTCTCTAAATATTGTAATATACAGGGTGAGTCTCACAAATCGATCAGCTAATATGATAATTGTTATTTTTAAATTTTAACAAAATTTATTGCTTCTAAAATTATTTATATTCTACCAATCAATTTGACATTTAATTTATTAATTATACTTATATGTATGCAAATTATAATGAATATTGAAATTTATATTAATATTTATATATTACATTCAACTTGATATATCAACTTATATATTACATATATATGTATTAATATAATTATTATATTATTGTATTAATATATATAACATAATTAATCATAAATTATAATATAAAATAATATATAAATTATAATATAAATATAATAATTATAGCATATATATTATATTATTATTATTATTAAATATAATTATAATATAAAATAATATATAAATTATAATATAAATATAATAATTATAGCATATATATTATATTATTATTATTATTAAATATTAAATATAATGATTATATTAATTTTTGTTGTATTAATTAGTTTAATATTACACTAATTAATTGCATCTATATGCAGGCTAATCAAAGTATATAAATTGTAATAACCACTAAAATTAACAGCAACGTCGCGTGAAATTACAAAATTTTTTTCATACAATAACGGAAACATTTCTGAGCTACTCGATTCAGGGTAAAAGTCTCAAAAAGCTCAATGTTCTAACGAAGCTTTTTAACGAAAGAAACGAAGGGAAACACTGCTTTCGTTTCGTATGTCTACGCGTTTGTTTTTAACGAGCTCGATTTTCATGTAAATCCCCGCCAGACGAATAACGCGTCGTTCTTTCCGATTGTTCGTTTGAGTTCGTTTTACCCTCCTACACCCCTTTTTCACCCATCTCTCTGTTTGTGTTTTTTTTTTTTTTGGCGTCCACTGAAGTTACATTGTTCGAGCGGATCGATCGGCAGGATCATCCAAACGAAATGTGGAAACAGGATTGCGTTGAAACGCTTCCGGCAATCTAATCTTGTGCACGACTTAAGCTTGATCGAAACTTTGAGAAAAAAAAAAATGAAATGGAAACGACAACAGGCTATAAGCCCGTTTAAAAATTGGCTCGTACGTTTTTTGACAAGAATTTCGTTCTATTATTCACTAATATCGATAAATTTACAAAAATTAAATTTTATATTCTAATTTAAAAATTTTTAACCCATCATAAATTTCTATAATAAAATTTCTGCCAAGCTAATAAACACGAAATGCAAAGAAATTAAAAAAATTCTCATTCGTTAACATGCCTAACACACAGGTTTTATTTTTAACACTTTTTCGTTAATAAATAATTCTCAGAAATTTTTTAGTTAGACCACACTCTCATAATTATCAGCACAATTATTTGTGGTAGGAAAGAAATGTTTAACATACTTGAATATTTTAACATGCCTAATATATAACTTTTATTTTTAATAATTTTTCGTTGTTAATAATTGACAAGTTATTTGTGACGATTAAATTGCGAGACCCACCCTGTACAACTGCAAACAAACTGTTATCTTACGATGTTGTTCTTATTCGACGATTACCTTCTTTATCGTAACTTCACGTTAAACGTGAAGGAAATCGATGATTTCTGAAAACTGTATTTCATCACACTTTATCTACTTTTAACGCGAAAAACTCTCGAAACTGATGTATTGAGCTACAAACTTATATGAAATTCGATAAAAATTTACGAAACATTTATTAAAATAATTAATAACTATTTTCAAAATAGTTAATTAATAAAAATATAATTTATTCAAAAAAGGTTAATTATTAAAAAAAATTTACAGCACACTGCTCCTCGTTGTTAACAACAAAAATTTACGAAACATTTATTAAAGTAATCTATTTTTTAAATAGTTAACTAATAAAAAAAAAGCTGTTTATTTAAAATAATTAATTATGAGAAAAGAATTCACAGCACAGTGCTCCTCGTTGTTAACAACAAAAATTTACGAAACATTTAATGAAGTAATCCATTTTTAAAATAGTTGGCTAATAAAAAAAATTTGTTTATTTAAAATAATTAATTAACGAAAAAGAATTCACAGCACAGTGCTCCTCGTTGTTAACAACAAAACGTATTCAATAATTTTGCAAGCAATTGAAATCGTGTGTTCCCAAAAGAAAATGAAAAACAAAAGACGTGAAAACGGAAGACGTTTTTGAAATCTGTATCCGCTTTTTTTCTTTCTCCTTTTTTATAACGCGACGCGACCATATTTCATTCACAGCACTCGGCAAACCGCATTCTGTATTCGATACGTGTGCCGATAGCAAGCTTTCGAGGCTCGAAGCCATCCTCGAAATACTTCGCTCACCTGTAAATTTTTAATGGCGTCCCTGAGCTGGTCGTCCGTCCTAAGGTTTCCGGTCTCCAGATCCGTTTGGGGTAGGTATCCAAATTGCATGAGATAATTTTGCTGGAACAGAAAACAGCGAGAAAAAGGTGAGCCAAGCCCCGAATAGAAATGAGGAAATAATCAGAACACAATAACGGCTAAGCTTGCGAGAAATATGCTAGTCGCGAGCAGTGATTCTCAACTTGCACCATTTTTTTACTGTTATTATTATTATTATTATTATTCATTTGATATTATTTATAAATACTCAGAATTCTATAACGGCTAAGCTTGCGAGAAATATGTTAATGCGAGCAGTGATTCTCAACCCGCATATTTTTTTTTACTGTTATTATTATTATTATTATTATTATTAATGTTATATTATTTGTAAATAATCAGAATTCAATAACGGTTAAGTTTGCGAGAAATATGCTAGCCACGTGCAGTGATTCTCAACTCGTATAATTTTTTACTGTTACTATTATTATTATTATTCATTTCATATTATTTATAAATATTCAAAATACTATAACGGCTAAGCTTGCGAGAAATATGTTAATGCGAGCAGTGATTCTCAACTCGCATAATTTTAAGAAAATTGTTTTAAATCAAAAAATCAACAGAAACGGGCGTAGCAAATTTTTCTTTACGGCAAGTAAAATTTTATAAATTATAGAACGGTGTGATTTTTAAAATACTACAAAGATTATTGTATAATAATAAATCATGAAGTATTTTTGTCCACAATAAGCAGAATTTCATAAATCATGAAACAGTACGGTTTTATAAAATAACATTAATGTTTCTATGCTGTTTGCAAAACATATATTCGATCACATTTTTATTTTCCCCTCTAACCAACGCTTTTCATCTTGCAACGTTCATTTCCCTCGTTCGTATGTCCTGTTGTAATTCCCCTGGCAGTCGTAACGATAAGAACACCCGTTATCAAATTTCGTCTAGCATTCAGCGAGAGAGTCGTAAGCCCGCCCACGGAACCAAGGTCTTATCGGGAGATGATTACGAGATGGAAGATAACGAAAAGTAACCAGCGTGATGGTTCCACCGGAAGAGGAAACGACGTACGCGTAAAACGTTGCTTTTCGGGAAATCGTAAAGCGTGACCAAAGAGAGACGTCGTTAAAGACCAACCTCTAACGACGATAAATAAAACTTTTCAGGGACACGAAAAGCATAAAAGAAAAAGTATTGTCCTATACAAAAGACACGTTATGGAAATACAGTAGCGGTCAAAAGTTTAAGACGACAGGACAATAAAAAAAACATAATTTTATGATTCGCAAATATTACTTATCTCTTCATTTTTATTGTAATTATGAGGTAGAACTCTATTTATTGATTAGCATAAAATACAAATTTTATTTATACTATTATTTTTTATTAATTAATTTATTTATTTTTCTTGACTCTTTGGTCCTAAACTTTTGTCTGTAACTGTAAGGTGTAACACTATACGGGAGGACAATGTAAAACATAATTTTATGGTTCGCAAATATTATTTATTTTTATTGTCATTATAGTAGAATACTATTTATTAATTAGCATAGACTACAAATTTTATTTATTCTATTATTTCTTAATAATTTATTTATTTATTTTTCTTGACTCTTTAGTCCTAAATTTTTGTTCGCTATTTTAGTGTTACACCTTACAGTTACAGACAAAAGTTTAAGACTAGAGGATAATGTAAAACATAATTTTATAGTTCCCAAATATTATTTATTTTTATTGTTATTATAGTAGAACACTATTTATTCATTAGCATAGACTACAAGTTTTATTTATACTATTATTTCTTATTAATTAATTAATTTATTTTTCTTTGGTCAAACTTTTGTCAGCTACTGTATTTCCTTTTTATTGTGAATCAACATTTTTCTTTCGAACTTTTCGCTAAGTTTCGCCATTTTTCAGTTAAATGACCCGTAAAAACTTGATCGAAAAATTGAAGAAATTGCAGAAGTTTCTCGTTGACCTATAATCTGTAATTTATGAGAATGGTAATCTACGTGCTTGTGAATGCGTTCTAAGTGGAGGAAATAAAAAGGAAAAAGATAACGTGTAACTCTGAACCTTATATAGACAACGAATGAACGATATTCCCTGCATTGTTCCCCTGAACCTTTCATTTTACTCTCTGGGAACCGGTTGCACACGGCGACTATGTCAGTGGCTGGCGTTACCATTTAAGGGGGATAATATATCGTGGAATGTCAACCAACGAAGCTATTTTTGGGTCGATCCTAGGCATTCCTGGTTATTCTATCGCTCCTTCCAAGATTCGTGTCAGTGAACAACGCAATTTTTACAATCTACAAATCAAACGAAAATTGTTGCCTTTTTTAAAAAAATTTTTGCAAATTATAATTCTATATGTCCAAAAAATTTAATAAAACGTCTACTTTAATTGGTGTGTAAACGTAAAGTTAATTTCTACTATCTACAAATCAAACGAAAATTGTTACCTTTTTTTTACAAATTTTTGCAAATTGTGATTCTATATCTTTCCAAAAAATTTAATAAAACATCTACTTTAATTCGTGTGCAAACGTAAAGGTAATTTTTACAATCTACAAATCAAACGAAAATTGTTGCCTTTTTTAAAAAAATTTTTGCAAATTATAATTCTATATGTCCAAAAAATTTAATAAAACGTCTACTTTAATTGGTGTGTAAACGTAAAGTTAATTTCTACTATCTACAAATCAAACGAAAATTGTTACCTTTTTTTTACAAATTTTTGCAAATTGTGATTCTATATCTTTCCAAAAAATTTAATAAAACATCTACTTTAATTCGTGTGCAAACGTAAAATTAAAAAAATAATTTCTAATTACAGTGAAGTTTAATATAAAGAAAATGGAAATGGCGTCGACGCGTAAAAATTTGGATTAGCAAGATGGCGACGAAGCGTCCAAGCGTTGGTGTGATCCATCAAAGGATCTCGAATCTTACAAAGGAGTGATTTCCTCCAAAAAAAAAAAAGAAAAAGGTGGAAACGAAGCTACCTTGGATCATAATTACGACTGCACAGATGCTAGAGACTTGGCGCATCCGTGACAAAGCTTTCGCCATCGGTTGAATTGTCAAAGGGGTCTACAGGAGTAAAGAAAGAATCTCGAGCCAGTGGATCACAAAAAAGAAACGGTTTCCCAGGCGACATTAAGCCGACTGTTCTCCCATCGTAATCATTGCCTTCTCCGTTTAACACATTCGGTGAACATGGTCGACGTTGGAGGATTCCTCGCGTAGAAAGTTTTGTCCATAGGGATATGGTGGAGGGGGAAACCGAGAAAACGCAACATTTGCAGTTTCGAACGACTCTAGAAATAATTTTGTCTCTCTTTCTCATTTCTAACGAATCATAGTTTGGACAATACTTTTCCTGTCAGTAGATATAATTCATTGATATCCATTACCATTTGGGTTCCTTCGTGGTTATGGTGGGAACAAAAATAACAGATGTCCTTCGCATTCGATTGCATTCTTAACCTAACTTGATCTTATAAAGAATACAGTACTAAAAGGACACCCGTTATGTATTTCCTCGTTTCTATTTGGTTACAGTATAAGTCACGATGTATACTGTTCTAATTTCCCCTATTTTACTCGTGGAAGGGTTTTGAATGGTAATAATGGTATGCTTGGTAAGCTAGGGAAAAATTACAGCGCGGCCATTTTGAAAATAAATCACCAGCGCTGCGTATAGAAATAAAAGAAGTACTATACGAGAGGACTAGCTACGAATAATAAAGTGTTTTTTTTCTCTGGCCATTTTAACCCTTTATACCTCAAATTTTATTACTTTCAAAAGAAAAATTTTATAATTTATCATAAATTCTCACTATGTGTTGTAGAACAGGTATTATTAATTAATTTATCTGTTTCCTTTGAGTCTTTGGACTTGAACTTTTGCATACTACTGTACTTACAGTAGGGACTCCAAATAACTGATCTGTATTCATACTATTTTAACATACAGTAATGGACAAAAGTTTATGACGACAGCACAGTGTAAAACACTATTTATCGATTAATATAGAATATGATTTTTATTTATCGTGTTATTTCATATTAATTAATTATATTATTAATTGTTATAAATTAATAATATAATTTTAATTTATATAATTATTCTGTTTCCTTTAACCCTTTGGTCTTAAACTTAGGTAAAGGTAGCGTTATATAAATCGTTAGAATGACTTGTGCAATGGAAACGTTAAATGTGACTATAAGAAACTTTTGACCGATAGTGTACATACCGGTGACACCGACGCTGTCGTCTTCGACAGCCGTGACCGAGTTCCTTTTTCCTTTTCACCTCGACGCTTCAGCCGGCGAACAACACCTCTTTGCAGAGGGAACACGACGACCTTGCTCTTTCGACTGTCGACGCGTACACCTTTTCATTCGCGGATAAACTGTTTACCCATTGCACCCTGGAGTGCGAGAATGGCACAGAAATGGTCCAGCAAACATCCCGGTGCAAAGGATTGGAATAATGCCCGTGTTTGCGGACTTCGTCGGTGTTGTTTAATTAAATTTAATGACATTTAACGTCTCGTAGACGGCTTTACGATTTCTTCAGTGACCGTGTTAGCTATTGCATTCGTTTTTCGCTACTTTACCATTGTGGCCATTATTGGTACCCAGGAGGCATCAATTGTTTCGACGTTTCGGTTTCAATCTATTGTTATTCATTTGTTGCTATAGATACCAAAGCTATTTTTTACAATTTTATGATTTTCGTTTAAACGCATAGAATAAGACTATAGTGGTGTCCACTTAAATGTCCATCGTTAGAATCCAGACATTGTTCACCATAGAGTGTCTCATTTTCACTTAATTGAAATCTTTCCTATTTTTTGCAATTTCCCGATTTCATTTAAACGCATAGAATAAGGCTATAGTAGTGTCCACTTAAATGTCCACCGCCAGAATCCAAACATTGTTCATTATAGAGTGCCTCATTTTCAATCAATGAAAATCTCTTCTATTTTTTACAATTTCCCGATTTCGTTTAAACGCATAGAATAACGCAATAGTGGTGTCCACTTAAATGTCCATCGTCGAAATCCAAACATTGTTCACCATACAATGTCTCATTTTCACTTAATAAAGATCTCTTGCCTAAATCGAGAAATTCACGAAAGTGGTGGTCATTTACTTGCGGTCATTTAAGCGAACAACACCGTATTTAGATAACCTATTCTAGATAACATACCCTTCATTTTTTTTTTTCCGTACACAAACTCAGAAAACAAAAAGACTGAACGTAAAAATGTTTAAGGAACGAAGTTCTAGGTTTATAAATATGATACCGAGAAATGATGATACGATAAAATTTCGCGGAACAAAAAAAGAGGAACGAAGGAAGAAAACGCTTCAGTGGAACCGCAATTGAACACGTTTCTCGGTGTGTTGTATCAGCAAGCCGTAGTTTCTCGAATTAAAGCCTTTTAACGAGGGTCACTCCGATCGACTGGACACTTGACCTCGTTGACCCGATTTCCGGTTCGCTTGGCGCGTCCTTGCTGACTGTCCCATCGCTCCCCTTTGTCCGGAAGATAAGACACGAAAAAGAAAAACGGAGCGCTTCTTTCCGCAGAGTTCTAGCGACCTCTCTCCAAACTTCTCCAAAGTCGACGTACCCCCCTCCCCCCCACCCTTCGTGCGCCCGCCGGGGCGCTTCGTTTCTCCATTCGATTCCGTTTCTTATTCATTCATTTATTCATAACAGAAAACAGAACGGTTCGCGCAAAGAAAACAGATATACGATCGTTGCGAAGCGATACAAATTTATGCAGATTGAAATTGATGTAACAACATGAAGGTAACGGGTGGACGGAAAATTTTGGAAAACTTTTTTTTTACGCAAATTTCGAACTGTAACGTTGTATTGGTAAAAATTAATAAAAATTGGTGGAAATAAGAATGGACAGAAATCGTGGATATTTGCAGAAACGATGCGAATAATAAAAGTGTGTATATCGTAACCGCAAGGAAGGAGCAGCTTGGCATTGCACAAGCGAGTGTCCGGCTGAAACGCGGAGGTAATTAGACTGGACGAAACACGGCTTAATTGAAGAGCAGGCGACAGCTAACTGGAAGACATCGCACTGTCCTATTGTGCTCTGCTCTGTTCTCTCTCTCTCTCTCTCTCTCTCTCTCTGAGGCTCTCGTTCTCATCTGCTCTCTCTCTCTCTCTGAAGCTCTCGTTCTCATCTGCTCTCTCTCTCTCTCTGAAGCTCTCGTTCTCATCTGCTCTCTCTCTCTCTCTCTCTGAAGCTCTCGTTGTCACCTGCTCTCTCTCTCTCTGAAACTCTCTCTTTCCTTCTCTGAAGCTCTCTCTCTCTCTGAAGTTCTCTTTCTCCTCTGCTCTCTATTTCTCTTTCTCTCTCTCTCTGAAACTCTCTCTTTCCTTCTTTGAAGCTCTCTCTCTAAAACTCTCTCTTTCCTTCTATGAAGCTCTCTCTCTCTCCTTTTCTGAAGCTCTCTTCCTCTCCCTCTCTGTAGTTCTCTCTCTCTCTCTGTAGCTCTCTCCTTCTATGAAGCTCTCTCTCTCTCTCTCTCTCTCTCTCTCTGTAGCTCTCTCCTTCTATGAAGCTGTCTCTCTCTCTCTCTTTCCTTCTCTGAAGCTCTCTCTCTGTCTGTAGCTTTCTCCTTCTATGAAGCTGTCTCTCTCCCTCTCTGAAGCCCTCTACACTGCGATTCCTCTGTCTAGCCTTTCACCCTCCGACCATTTGCTTTAACCTACTAACTGCCCTTCTCTTCCCGGTTAACGGCCGTAGCCCTGAGACAAGCTTAGCCCTGCTGGATATACGTATGCGTGCACAAGGGTTAAATGGTAATTAACTACCGAAACTCCTAGTCGAAGATTAACCGTGTTTGCCAATGACCTTAACTAACACAGAAAACGATACCTCAAGACCAGTATAATGAATATAATAAGCACAATGAAATGATTCGACTTTATTATGCAACACTAATAAAATTAATTAAACAAATATAATTATCCATAAACCTGCACTTTCTCAATTATATTTATACATTATTTTGATGAATATAAATTATACCGTCTATAACAATAAACTACAATATTCCTATAATTTCGCGATTAATATAATTGCGAAATTACGTGATCCACAACAACAAATTACAATATTCTTAACCCTTTGCGCTCGAGAGGCGACTGTTAGTCACCAAATGATACTTTCGCAAATTTTCAGATTTTAGAATTTGTTTATCAAGGTTAAATAATCATATATGTAAATTTTAGTATATCACTTAATTGAACTAAATACCGTTGAATACGAGTGAACCTTAGTAAACGATTCAAATCAGAAAATTTTTGAAGTTAGGGTTAATAATAAGGGTTAGGCTTAATAATTCTTAATTTCGCGATTGCGAAAGTCTATCTGATCCATAACAATAATATTTAACAATATTCTTAACAATATCCACGATCAATATAATTTACAGCAACCGATTGCACGTGAATTGAACGAAAAATACGCGATAAAGTGTTCGGTTCGAAGTCTAGCCCGATTCACACACGTTTCAGGCGTTCGTGTTAAACAGTTTATAACCCTTTTCTGGCAACAGGAGCAAGCAAGGGTTTCGAACGGTACCGCCGGTAAGTCACTTTATTCCGATTGCGTTTTAAATCCTGTCGGAAACGGGTCGAAAGAGTGGCCGGCCCGCCAAGGGTGTGCACCGCGGACGGCCAAATTGAATTTTCTTTTTCCTTCGACGATCGTGGTTGTTCCTCCACCCCCTGGCACAGGAATGTTATTCCGGACACGTGCCGTTTTCCGCCGGCCACTTGGACCCTAAACGTCTTGCGTAACCGGAAGCCGCCCGGTGGAATCGACAGCGGATATCGACAACCATGACCGCAATGCAAATTCCTCGAAATCGCTCCGTACAGCCGATTCGCAGCACCGGATATGGCCGTCGATAAAAATATGGCGACGAAAAGTGTTCGAAAAGTGTTCCTCGACTGGCTAACATCCTATCGTCGACGATATATGAAAACAGCTTTGATCGAACAAATATTTTCTTTTTCTTTTAAACCCGTGAAATGCACGTGTAAATGCGTGGCGCGCGCCAGTGGTTCTCAACCAGTAGGCTGTAACTTTTAAGGGGTGTTAATCCTAGATTCATAAATTAGTCGTCTCACAGACGGCACAAACTACGGTAAAGATAAACTATACTAGAAAGATAAACTTCGATCGCTCGGAATAAATATTGTATTCATTTTTGTTTCAGAAAATTAATGATTAATGAACAACTTTTCAGATTTAAACTGTGTTTTATTGCTGCTTGTATTCTATCAGATAAAAATACCTTAAAATAAAAATAATATATACTCGTGCGAACCTAACCTAACCTAACAATTATAGTATACCTACAGCTAACACAATGGTCACTAACAATAAGGGAAAAGATATAGCTGTAAAACAACATGATTTGAAACACAAAAAGAATGCAACCCTAGAGACCCTAAAGGATCCTTAAACATGATGATTAAAATAAACTATCAATTTCGTAAATTTCCATTTGAATAACTGAAATTTAATATCAAAGTAGCGAATGCTCTATTATCCTAAAAATTCCCTTATAATGGAATTATAGAATTTAAGCACCTAAAGAAAGAAACCCATTTAATAATTTTCCCGCTTCTGTTAGCAGCGATATGCCCTGAATTAACGTTTCCTTTTCGACTTTTATATCGTCATATTCCGTTTCATGGCACTAGTTTAGCCTGTTGCAGCTGAACCACCGTCCCGTGTGACGATTTCAGAGCACACGCCGAAACCGCGGGTCCAATTTTCTGGCCGTTATCAGCCGCTAACCAAACGGTGCGACACGTTTCGGCACGCGAAACGTGACTGAAACAGACAACTAATTAGCAATCCGAAGACCAGTGAGGCAGCTCGGTCGACACGCATTAACCAAACACATTGCCATCTGGACGAAACTGCACGGCTGATTGATTTCATAATGGACGACGCTAGTACCGTTACTATAAATCCATTGTGGGCCAGCGGTTCTCAACCTGCTGTAAACTTTGACCTCATTTTACGTGAACCTAATAAAAAAACCCCTCCCCGATGCAAAAAATTTGTTTAATAAGGCGAATAAAATGCCAGAATCCGTAGGTTGAGAACCTCTACTTATGGCTGCTATTAATATCTATTCACTGATTTACATATTTAGGCAATATTTATTGTTTTGTTATTGTATTGTAAGAAATTTATTTTACCATTTATAGATCACTACTGCTGCATGCTTGCGTATTTATTTCACACACTGTATATTATATTTGTCATTTGCTACTGCTATTTAGTAATGTTATTATTTGATAAGTATTAACAGATTCGCTGCTGCAAGATTTCCAGTACCTCGACATAATATATCTCATTTATCACAGCATACATAACAGATAAACTGACTACAGTCCGCGACAATACTTTTAAACGCGAGCGGACCTAACCTAATCTATCTTCAGATAAAAATATTGCACATACGTAGGGTGTAATTATGCTGAAAGTGTACAATTGATTAACGAAGAATGAGAATTACTGTTATGAAACAAAAACTGCGACCATATTTTCACAATCAAACGAACCTAACCTAATTTACCTTAAAATAAGTATAATGCACACACGTACAGAGCTGTTGTGCTCAAGCTGCTGAATTAACGAGTGAAAATTGAAAATTACTAACATGAACTAAAAATTGCGACCATATTTTCAAAATCGAACTAACCTAACCTAAGTTTTTTTTTAAATAAAAATAATGTATACGAGTTTAAAGTGCTGAATCGGCGAACGAAAAATGAGAATTATTATCATGAACTAAAAATTGCCGCCATATTTTCAAAATCGAACGAACCGAACCTAATTTACCTTAAAATAAAAATAATGCACAGCCATACAGAGTAATTGCGTTCAAAACGTTGTATTAACGAAAAATGAGAATTACTATAATGGAGCGACGATAGTGCCTATATTTTCGAAATCGAACGAACCTAACCTAATTTATCTTAAAATAAAAATAATGCACAGCCGTACAAAGTAATTGCGTTCAAAATTTCTATTAACGAAAAATGAGAATTACTATCATAAACTAAAAATTGCCGCCATATTTTCGAAATCGAACGAACCTAACCTAATTTACCTTAAAATAAAAATAATGCGCAGCCGTACAAAGTAATTGCGTTCAAAACGTTGTATTAACGAAAAATGAAAATTACTATAATGGAGCGACGATAGTGCTTATATTTTCGAAATCGAACGAACCTAACCTAACCTAACTTATCCGCGCGTCACAGGCCGGATTCGCGTGCGGCCGCCATTGCAGTTGCATCGTAACGAAACCGCGATGCAAGATTTATCGTCGGCCATTCGTTTCTGCCGACTGTACACCGGCTTCGGTAATGTCCGGCAGGAACGTTTCCGGAATGAAATGAGAAATTTCCGCCGGCTCGACGGAAGATAAGTATCGATTAGTATCCACGCTGCTGGTCAGCACGCGGGGCCCCGTCGGAGTCCATTTGTCGTTTAAGCCAGTGGAACGAGGGGGGGAGAGGAGAAAAAAACAGTGAACAGCAACGGAAACGGAAAGAAAAAAATCGGACGAACCTTTCGATCGGGACAGGAAGGGAAGGAGAGTGAAGAATGGCCGGCACTGGAATTTATTTCGAAGGGATTTATCATTTCGTGTGTAACGATGAAAAATGCCCGTAGTAGATGTCCACCAAGTACAATCAATCGCAAAAGTTTACGTGGAATTACCAGATTTCGAGTGTTTCAAGGAAAAGACACGTGTTTTCAATATTTAAAAAAATATCAATTCATTGGTTAAACAACATTAAATAAATGTATAGAAAAATTTAGATTATTGTATGTTATTGTTATTGTTAATTCTAACCAAAAAATAAATTAATATTTTATGAGTATTCAACAGTTTTATTCTTCTTTAACCCTTTGAACTAGAAATTATTTTTCAATTTTATTTTAATAGTATTGTAGCTCTTTTATTTTTGAAATTTACTTCAAAGGACAATTCCTTGACTGGTACTCATTTTAAACGATTCATTTTTACTAATTATATTAAACGTAGCTCTCAAATTTTATTGTAACTTACATTTCTGAATTTTTTAATTTTTTTAATTAAAAAATAAGCTTGCACACATATTTAAAAATGGCTAGTGTGACTCGATATAAGAGTTGCTGTGATAAAAACTGATATGAAGTCACACTCGACAAAAAAGTGCAAAGGGTTAAAGTTGCAGAAGTTGTACGCAAACTTTTGTGACCGACTGTACACGCCCGGGTCGCGCAGTGTTTATTTTCGCGGGTGGCCGCTTATTTGTTTAAATTTTGTCCAAATTAAACGCAGCGCCCCAAGCGGCCGAAATTTAAGATAAATTTGCACAGTGAAACGAGTATTAATCGAAAAATTTCCTAACCCTTTCCCAGAGCTGCTGTAAAATTATTTATAACGTTCTTTGCTACAATATTATTTCAGGAAATTCTATTAAAAAGCGGTAAAATGGTTCAGTCGCTCGTTAAAGTATTGACTCTTGAAATTTTGAGGGGGGGAAGGGGGTACGAACAATAAGCATAATTTGAAAAGTCCGTGGGAGGGGAGTCTAAGCCAGACAGACATAAGAGATGCAGAAAAAGATAAAGGCGACTGGAAGGACAGGACTTATCCCCAAGAGGAAATCCTCAGAGACGAGGGTGCGCCAACCACGACCACACCCTTGTCATTCAACACGCATAAACGCGCTCACTATGCGAGCGTAATTTCTCTAGCCCGTTCATCACGGCCAACGGCTGTCCTTCTCTTCCCTTTGTTCCGAATTTTCTGCCCGTCCCATCGACGCAGAACGAACCGCGATTCAACGATTGTTTTCCTCGAAATTAATCTCTTTAAAGCTGCACACGTTGATACGCTTTTATAATAATCATTATTGATCGACATGACAATAGATTATCATGAACAATGACAAACAAGATGTTGATATATTTCAATAGCACGATAACTTTTTTAAATATAATATTTTTAATATTTTAATAGTTATAGGTAAAGGTAAAAATTAAATAAATTAAATAAAGAAAGAGTTTCATTTGTTTTTTTATCTCGATTTCCTGAAGTCGTTCGAAATACTGAGCTCGCACGCGTTTACTACGGTGGAGTGCGTGCGTAGTGGAAGGGGGTGTTCTCGAGAACACCCGTCCACATTCTGGCATCACAGCTCGCGACTGAAGTTGGCGGCCCTGGACTATATAATGAGTGGGGATGCGTGGCAGAGAGTCATTCGCCGTTCTGCCTTCGGACGGTACACATCGTGAATTTAATGTGCTAGGTTCCGAGATAAAACAGAGGCTTTGCCTGGCTTTCTCGAAATGTTTTAGTAAATACAAACAGGGATGATTATTTAGCTAGCACCCTTAGCTAATATTAATAATTTTGTTCACCCTCTGCATCCTTTTCAAGTTTTCATCTATCTTAATTAAATTCTGTTTCACATACCATATTTTTATTATTAAATTGTATAGTTTATTTAATTTTGTATTTGGGTGTTTCAATTGTTTTATTTCACCCTTCTTTGTGTATCAGCATTTGTATTGCTTTTCAGTGGTTAATTTTTAGATGCACTTATTTTTGTTCCTTTTCTAAATTCACGTGCTTTTTTAGACAACTCCTTTTGAATTTTGAAAGTTTAAACTAGTACGTATTATGAATACTGATATTAAGTTTAGGTAAAGATTATTTTTTACACGAAGATGAATAATGTTAGCGTGGTCGCGTGAAGGGAATTTTAATGAAGAGATTGATTCGTATTATCTTTCCAGTAAATAGAACTCGCAACCTAACGGAAGCGGAAGTAAAAGGCAATCGAAGCAATGACATGCAAAGTTGCGTGTACGCAATCAGACACCGCCGTCCAGACAATCGAAAATCAATTTGTCTGGCACGAAAAGTAATTCCACGAATGAGTCACAGACCTCCATTATACCACTTACAACCCTCGGCAAACAAAGACATTAGGGTCCCACCAATTCGTGGAGTATGTCAACTGTATACGTTTCAATAAGTTCCTTAATCGAATAAACTAATTAATTTCTATAATAATCACAATAATAATAATCATTATTTATTTTATTTTTATATTATTTATTATTTTTTAATTATTATTATTAATATTTATTAGTGGTATACTAACGTACCACAACTCATTTTATTTTATTACACCATACTTCCACTTTATTTGTTACCATTTCGCAATAATAACTTGCTATAATTATCTATGCAATGACGGACATACATCATCCTGTTCATAGCTAATAAATAAATAACTAATAAATAAAAACGTGAAACCTGACAATTTTCTTTAATTGAAAACAAAAACAACACGATAACGTGTTTCCCCTCTTCACTTCAAGAAAACAAGATTAACAAAAAGGTCAAAAATTGGATTGTTGGGACAATACTCGATGGAACTTCGCCAAGAAAAATTCCAGCCAGTCCATCATCTCAACCTACCAGCAGCTAACTTGGCCCACATTCAACTTCTGCCATCCCTATTGTAAACAACTGGTGTCTCTCGGTATGGTGCTAGCAGCTCGCGAGTTACGACTTTGCGAAGAGTCGCATGGACGTTCAGCGATCCTCGCAAACAATCGAGGGGATGACTCGTACGGGATGGTACGTGTTTACGTGACGAGTATACTGTACTGGAACGCGTGTCGTATCTCAACGGACCGCTGGAATATCGATGCAAGCTTTCCTCCAGGAGGCAGCACAGCCAGAAGATTAATCGTTCGCGGCGTACTGTCTCGCGGATTCGAACACGTACCATACGTAACCAGTCACGTGTCCAACGAACGCGACATTTACGGTCCCAAGAATTGCCAAGTAAACGCAGCAACGTTCCGAATTGCTGCGAGAAGAATGACCATCGGGATGCACATCCGGTTGAAGAAAATAGTGTTCGCTTCCTTTGTGCTCAAGTCTGAACAAAAGCTACACCTATTGCCTTTTTAACCTTGTGCGGGCCCACTGACTGGCCCAAAGGGTACTTTGAGCTACAAATTGTGAAATGTTGCAAGAACTAAGATCCTCATTTGATAGTAGAAAGTAGTGAGAGCTTCCTTTGTGTACAAGTTTGAGCAAAATGTGCAATTATTGCCTTTTCAGCCTTGTGCTGGCCCACTGACTGGCCCAAAGGGTACTTTGAGCTACAAATTGTAAAATGTTGCAAGAACTAAGATCCTCATTTGATAGTAGAAAGTAGTGAGAGCTTCCTTTGTGCACAAGTTTGAGCAAAATGTGCAATTATTGCCTTTTCAGCCTTGTGCGGGTCCACTGACTGGCCCAAAAGGTACTTTGAGCTACTAATTGTGAAATGTTGCAGGAACTGGTTACTAGGATAGTCATTCGATAGTAGAAAATATTATTAGCTTCCTTTGTGCACAAGTTTGAGAAAAAAGTGGGCCCACTGAAAGACTTCATAGTACTTTGGGCCATAACTTGAGAGATGTTGCAAAAATTAACCACTAGAATCCTCATCAAGTACCAAAACATAGTGTTCTGGGCAATCTTTGATGCAATCCTTTATGGGCCTACTGATGAACTATACAGTATGTTGGGCCTTATACTTGCAGATACTGGGGACGATGATCCACTGAATAGACTGGGTTAAGTAAAACTAAACAGCACCATCCGTCTTATTTTATTTAGGGTCATTTGACTTTTTGGGACTTTTGGTACTTTGGGCCTTACACTCATCGGTATATTGAAAGCAATGAATCACTGTACAGACTGGGCTAGGCAAAACTCCATAGCAATGTCTGCTTTTTTTATTTAAAGTCATTTGACTTTTTGGGACTTTTTAAGTTGAAATGGGCCTCTCTAATTCATCCAACAAGGCAGACCCCTGAGAAATGATGCAAAGGCCAAGAGAGTGTTCGTACACTACTTTTTATTTAATATGATTAATAAATATGTATGATTTAAGTAGATATTTTTCTTCGAAACTTGTTTATATGAAATTATAATGAACAGCTGAATCAAGTCCCAAGGTCGACAAAGATGGCCGGGAAATGAATATAATAGCCGCTTAGCTTGTGAAACATACGACGTCACATTTTCGCATGTTAATGACGCGTTTCCGTTCGCGGCGAACGGAAATTCCGTTATAAATTTGCTACACGTACCTGTATTTCCGGGCAGATACGATTTCACATGGTTTGCCAGTTCATCCGATACTCTTTAACCAAGTTTACACGATGCATTTAACCTCACACCTTGCAGACAACCTCTACGATCCACGCAGAATTACCCATTTCAACATAGATAGCATATTATTCCCTAGCTAGTAACTTTACGCTACACTATTCAACATTTTCCCTAACTATCAACTTCGAGTTGGAATACCGAACTTTTCCCTAGCTAGTAATTTCGCGTTGGAGCACCGAAATTTTCCCTAGATAGTAACTTCGCGTTGGAGCATTCAATTTTTCCCTAGCTAGTCAACCAAAAATAAAAAATAAAAAAATCAAACAGATCTATACTTATCAAATTATGCAAATTTTTATGCATTTCTGTAAAAAATAAAATGAAACGCGTAGAAGAATATAACCTAGCAAAATGTGGAGAGTAGGATGAACAAGTTCTCTAATTAAGTTCCACCTTCTCAGGAGCGTTTAGGAAAACATACAGTAGCGGACAAAAGTTTAAGACCAAAGGGGTCAAAGAAAATAAATGAATTAATTAATTCGTATCCTGTGCCAATCAATAATAAATGAATACAGATAAATAATATTCGCGAATCATAAAATTACGTTTCACATCATGCTGTCGTCTTGAACTTTTGTCCGCTACTGTACGTTTCTATAAGAACCCATCCGTTTACCGACGTCTGGTTCAAAATATCGTACAATTTTCATCTAGCGCGGAAATTTCGTTGGCTCGTGGGAAAAAGCGAGAGGGGGACACGGGGTGAGAGTGAAAAAATTCGAGGAATGCCAAGGGTTAACGGAGCCCACGACTCATTGAGGCTTCTGAAGGAAGCCGACTGAGGCTCTTCCTCCTCCGACACGAGGCAGGACTTGTAGACCGCCGCTAGTCGTCAACCCCGTTGGAGGAATCTAATTTTACAGCCACGTATATTTAGCCGAAACTTATTCCAGCGACGGAGAGTGCACCCAGTCACCGGACCTCTGTGCCTCACCAATACGAGACGCACAGTGGTCTGGGGAAACGGCAATAATAATGGCCAAAAGGCAATTTTTGAAGTTCGCAATTTTTCCTCTCTTTACTGACGACATTCCAAAAGCTTCAAATTTCACAAATACAGTAGTGGACAAAAGTTTATAACCAAAGAGTTAAAGAAATTAAACCAACTAATTTATAAGGAATAGTATGATACACAAAATTTGCATTTTGTGCTAATTAATAAATAGTGTTCTACTATAATAATAATAAAAATAAATGCAGACCATATAACTACAGTAGTGGACAAAAGTTTAAGACCAAAAAGTCAACGAAATTTAATTCATTTATAAGGAATTGCATGATACACAAAATTTGCATTCTGTGCTAATTGATAAATAATCTTTTACCATAATAATAATTAAAAATGAATGCAGACCATATAACTACAGTAGTGGACAAAAGTTTAAGACCAAAGAGTCAACGAAATTTAATTAACTTATAAGCAATAGCATGATAAAGAAGATTTGCATTCTGTGCTAATTGATAAATAATCTTTTATCATAATAATAATTAAAAATGAATGCAAATCATATATCTACAGTAGAGGACAAAAGTTTAAGACCAAAGAGTTAATAAAATTAAACTAACTAATTTATAAGGTATAACATAAGAATTAGTTTCCTTACACACAGGAATTACAGTAAAATATCGATTATCCGAATTTTAGTCGTCCGAGTGATTGATTATCCAAACATAGGTTTACAATTTTTACATTTTTTTTTTTTCAGTTTTTTAGTACTAGTATATATCTTTGAAACTATGACTCTAATAATCGATGACAAATAAGCGGACAAACTTGGTGACATATAAACGGACAAACTTGGGGACATATAAATGGACAAACTTGGGGACATATAAACGGACAAACTTGGGGACATATAAACGGACAAATTCAGTAATATATAAACGAACAAACTTGGTGACACATAAGCGGACAATACTATAGTTGAGTTGTTCATGACTGATCTAAAAGATGGCTAAAATTAATCAAAAGGAGGTGAAAATATTAAACAATTACTCCTGACCCTCCACAATTTCGTTCCACACATAATTATTCCATAGAATTTCACATGAATGCATAAACATTCGCGATCCAGTGATTACGAGGCTCGAGAATTGCCGGTCCCCAGTCATCGGGCAACAGAATTAAGCGTCCCGTCTTCCTGGGTCAAATGGTGTTCTTGCTGAGACGATTACTGCCGTCAATAAGACGTGGACCTTTTAATTTACCGTTAAGTCGAACTCGGTGACTAATCGTTCGTGTTGATCGAGTCACCGGCCACTGGAAGTTAAGTGTCTTCTCATCGATCCTGTCATAAAATTATTTCACGTACCTACGTATATATATCGAAACGAAAATTGTACTCTTTTTTTTTTTAACGTAGATTTTGTTTTGTTTTTTTTGAGATGTTACAAAAATGAAGGTAAAAATTAACTACCGAATTAATTTATACTTAACCTACTTAACTGCATAAATTAACTACCTTAATTAAGTTAGTTAAGTTATTAGTTAGTAAGTAAAAATTAATTAACTAATCAGGTAGTTAAGTTCTTATTAGTTAGTTAGTTCGATTAGGTAACTTAATGGATTATGTAATAAAAAATAATGAACTAAATTAATTAATTACCTTAACTAAGTTAGTTAAGTTATTATTACTTAGTAAAAATTAACTACCTTAATTAAGTTAGTTAGGTTATTATTAACCTAGTGGATTGTGTAATAAAAAATAATGAACTAAATTAATTAATTAATTACCTTAACTAAATTAGTTAAGTCATTTTTAGTTATTAAAAATTAACTAACCAATTACTTAGTTTAATTATTATTAGTTAGTTAGTTCCATTAGATAACCTGATGGATTATGTAATAAAAAATAGATGGAACCTCGTTTATACGAACACGTCCAGGGACAAGGAAGTTCAAATAACCGAGTAATTCTGATAACAGAAATTTATTGCTTATTAATCTGCATTAACAGAAGTTCAAAATTTGTGGAAGTGAAGTCAAAATAACGTGAAATATTTTTAAATTTATCATATAATTATTTGGGAGGGTGTATTATTTCATTTACGTTGATTTGTTCCTTGTTACTCTATAATCAGCAAATAAGGCAAAATAAATTTGCATAATTGACACTATTCTCGATCATGGTTCCAATAATAAAAACTCACTTATCAGCTTCTATTAACCTGTTCGTATAAACGAGATTCCACTGTAACACGTTATTTCGAATATAAATTAATTGGGTTCGAACGAAGGAAAATGGTAATAAAATTACGAGAACATAAAGGTTCAGCTGGCGCCTCGAACGAATCAGTGTAAATTTCTTAATGGATTTCTTGGTACCAGTCAATTAAACATCGGGAATTGAGAATGACAAACACGTTCCGCGAACATCGCCGAATAAATAAACGCGTAAATAGGGAAGAAAGAATCGGCTAGTAAACTGGTTAAGTCAGAAATGGGAAATATGTTTCGTCATACAAATTACACCGAGAATCATCACAGAAAACCCAATGACTCACTTAAAACCGAATTCATACTTCGAAGACAAACGTTTTTTAGCCCTAGGCTGCATCCTTGTTAAAAGGACATTTGGGGGGCGAAAAGAAAAAAAAATTAAAAACTGTGAAAACCAAGAAAAATGTCGAGAAATTTATTTAAAAAAAAATGGTAAAAATAAAAATCGCAGAAATGAAGAAACGCCTTCCTCTATAATAAAATTGTATTTCAATAATTATCTCCTTTTAACTGAATAATAAAAAGTAGAACCCATTATAAAAAAAATAAGAATAAAAAAATAACTCGAAAATATGAAGAAACGTTCTCCTTTGTAATAAAACTCAGATTATATTTCAATAATTATCTCCTTTTAGCTAAATAATAAAAAATAGAACCCATTATAAAAAAAAATTAAAATAAAAAAATAACTTTCATAAAGTATAAAAGTACCATAACCTCAAAGTGACCTATGTTGTATATGCCTACGCACTACATCCAAGTTTCATGTTTCCAGGGCAAAAAAATATTTAATCGAACCTATGGATTAGAAAACAGCGCAAGTCCATTAAGAAGGAATGAAAAAATTGGTGAGTCACCGTAAGTACGTTTATTGGCCACGATGGGGCGACCTTCACGTGCGTTACTTAACAATAAAAAGCCTTCTGGACCCGTACAAGGGAACGCCTTGTTCCTTGATCTAACCTCTTTACACGAACATGGATTTTTCTGCCACTCGAGAGACGTTCCCTGAGCCTCTCCTCGCCGTTTTTATGAACCCTAGAGCACCGACAATGACAGATTGGTCGATAAGGTTGCTGGCACTGGGTCTGGTCAATGCAATGCATCATGGAACGGTTGCCAGTTCTTACTCGTCGATTAAAACGTTAAACAGGGCAAAAATCGGTTGTTAAACTGTATGACAAAACTATTGTGGAACGTGTGAACTTATTTTACCCATTTTCTGTACATTGAGTATCGATAGATGTAGTAAAAAGTCATTAATATGACTTATAAAAAATGGTACTTTGCTGTAGTGGCTGGTTGCCTTAATATAGTGACTTTTTGCACAGAAAAATATCAACGTTAAAAATCTACACCTATGTGGACAACTCATTCGAAATTAATTGTAAATAATATGTATGATATAGTGACTTTTTGCACACAGAAAAATATCAACTTTAAAAATCTACTCCTATGTGGACAACTCATTTGAAATTAATTGTGAATAATTAATTCTTAGTATAAATTAGTTTTAAAAATTGGTAACTTTTTATATCTAACCTAAGATAATTTTTTTCACCAACATAAAATTAATACTGTATGTATTAATAATAATTTTCTATGTTCTATTGTTGACTTCTGGCTGAAGAGATTTCTAATTGTTAGTGTTATTTATTTAGTATTGTGAATTGTTACTGTTCGAAACATTATTCTTGTAAGAGTTAAGTTATAGTTACTTGGGCCTCACAGCCCTAGGGGAAAATAAATTTCCAGTTGGTACGCGCTACGTAACGGATAAATTCTCTTACTCACACTGCGGTTGCAGCACGTTCGAGATCAATGGAACTCTATAAGGATAAAAAGAAAACAAAACCACTAAGTACGCACGTCCGCGAATAATTGCAGGCACGTTGATCAACTTCAGTGAGTCAGAAAACATCCGGTTCCGTTCGTTTAATGCCTGCACCATTTTATCGTACTATGTACGTACATTGTTCGTTTATGGAAATCATGAATATAGCAACGAAAATTTCACACCGGTCATAACGCATTAAACGTATTCGTGAAAATGTGAACATGAATAAATTTATTTAAAAATGATGACATTTCCACTAAAGCGACAGATATTTCTCACATGAAAAAGTATGAACAAACAATCTTGATTCATAAAATTTTCATCGCATAATTAAAGTAAGAAAAATTAATTTTTAAACAACCATACAATTATATTAGATTATTCGAAAAATTGATACCGATTTCCAAATAAATAGAAGAGATTTATATTTTGGTATAACTATTTTTATATATAAAAAAAATTGAACTATATTTATATATGTATCTACTAATTTTTTCTAAAATCCTACTTTTGAAATTCAGGTGAAATTCTGAAATCCTACTTTTCCATTTCGTTTTGTTTCATGCATAATAAATCAGCAAAAAACCAACCGAACAAGCTAACATTATGTCAGTTATAATTAAGTTGTAGTGACAAAAAGAGCACAGCTGCTGCTCGGAGGATATCTCCTGTTTTACCGTACTGTAGTCATTGGATAGAGTATATGTATACATAAACCTCTTGGACCGTATCCTCCCGTGCCATAAGCTATCCCCGTGAAGGCCGACTTAAACGAATTTGTGCTCGAGCCCCGAAAAGCCGGCTGTGACAACCTCACAAGCCCGTTTTCGGCTGCCGTGTAAATATTTGTTACGCTGAACGCGACGCCCAGCCACGAGCGGAGAATGGGCCGGAGGAATAATGTATACGCGTTGAATACGCTGCTCCGTGTACCGAAACGGTGGAAAGGACAGCGCGAGGGAGGGTTTAAGAGGAGAAAGCAGGAGGGAGAGAGTGGGACACGTGATATCGTCGAAGAGACAGAGAGAGAGAGTGAAGAAGGGAGAGAAGAGTCTGTTGACTAGAAAGAGCGAGGAAGAGAGGGGAGATCGTGCTGAAAGACCTCGAGATCAAGAGCGAGACAGAAAAAGGTAATAGATATCCCTAAACTCTCTGTTTTGGTTGCCTGGAATATTTTGGCTCATTTCTTATGGGTAGTCTGCAACGAAAATATTGCAAAACCACTTGATACTTTATTAACCTTCATGCTAGCGACCAATGTAAATTATAGGTGTCCAAGTATTTGAAAATACATAGAAAAGCAAGTCAGGTTAATTTGGATGGTTTAAATCAAATTGTGTATTCTTACTAGATTATAACATTAAATTTTGGTAACAAAGTTTGGACAATTTGCTGGCATTAAAATTAATAAAATTTAGAGAATAATTAATTCTCTTTGAATTTACGGTAGGAAAATTGCAGAATGTGATTACTGCTAGGTAAAAAGAAGGAAGGATAATCTAGGTTATGTAGGACAGCGCCAATATAAATTAAGTCTACAATTTAGTGGCACGGCTACTGCAATCGTCTCAAAGATGCAATGTTTTGTTTTGCATTAAAATTATTTGCTCCTCGTTCCACGAGCACTCAACTTCATCTCTAATGAGAGGTTTCGTTGTTAATTGAGACGCATGACGGGAACAGCTGCGCCGAAAGATTCAGCCATCTTTTTTTTCCTCCCGGAGGAAACTAACCCCGAGAATAATTATTGTCAGCAATTAACATAAATGCTGTCAGAGGAGATGAGTCGTGGCAGAACTGCATGGTTCGTTGAGACTGCGAATTCTACCCAAGTGGAAGCTTCTTTACCGTGTTTTTCAAGTAATCGAGCAAGGAACTTGGAATTTTTTCACGTCAGAATTTAGAACTCCAATAAGAAGAAAAGTTAACCTCGTCAAATTGAGCAAACATTTTTTCAAAACAAAAATTCATACGATCACCTAGTTTTTGGATTTTCCTTGCTCGTTAGTCACCAAAAAGGGAATGGATTTATCGAGCGTTCGGCGATGTTTTCTCAGGTTTCGTAGCACTATGCGCACCGGGAAAGTTTTCTCTGGCTGGGTAGAGGCTATCGATGGGTGGGGTTCACTCGCCACATGTGTTACTAATTACGCCAGCTTGGCCGTTTCGCACGGATCGAGTATAGAGATCCAGATCCAAGGCCTATGCGTGATCGTATTTCAATTGATTATCATCGAATAGAAAAAAAAATCATCCCCAAAAAGTACAGTGTGTTTCAAAAGTAATGACTATACAGTAGTTACAAAAAGTACATGCGTGATCGTATTTCAACTGATTATCATCAAATAAAAAAAAATCATCCCCAAAAAGTACAGGGTGTTTCAAAAGTGATGACTATACAGTGGTTACAAAAAGTATATGCGTGATCGTATTTCAACCGATCATTATCGAATAGACAAAATCATCCGCAAAAAGTACAGGGTGTTTCAAAAGTAATGACTATAAGTAACTACAAAAGGTATATGCATGATCATATTTCAACTGGGGTTGAGCGATCCACAGAAAGTATATCTTTGATCGATGTGCACGCTGACGGAAAGTTCAAAGCACGTGGATTAGCTAGTTGTACGTATAGAAGTACGAAAGTGTCGTGCAAACTGCACAAATTACATTCACTGAAGGAAATTATATCAGGCTTTCAGGGTTGACCGTAATTGCGAGGGAACTTTGTTTCATTAGCAGTGACTCGATCCCTTCGTTCACTGTAATTGTTCGTCAGCAGAATCACTTTCGTTTACAGCTTACAGATCAGGGATGCGATATTGAAACGAGTGTTCTGTCGTTATACTTATTGCCCAACATCAAACGTAAATACCTCTTTTAAGTTTCAATTTTTTTTAACCAACTTTTCGACTCGATCAAACTTTTAACACTAAATCGAGCGCATTCTACGTTAACTGTTAATTTACGAAAAAGGTAATTAGGGATAAATTAAAAATTTATGTGATTATACACTTTTTTCAAGTTGCAATTTTTTAAACCAACTTTTCGACTCGATCAAACTTTTAACACTAATCAAGCGCGTTCTACGTTAACCGTTAATTTACAAAAAGCTAATTAGGGATGAGTTAAAAATTTATGTGATTAGACACTTTTTCCAAGTTCCAATTTTTTTAACCGATGTTTCGACTCGATCAAACTGTTAACACTAATCGAGGGCGTTCTACGTTAACTGTTAATTTACAAAAAGCTAGTTAGGGATAAATTAAAGAGCGGCTCTTTGAGCTTGTTTTGTGCCTGTTCTATGGGAACTCCTCCCTCGGCATTTGTCAAGCTCAAAGTAGATAGAACAAAACGAAACGGCGACACACACGTGCCCTCCTTTGATTAGCGTCTAGACGCGTCGCCTGTGTTACAGGCCACTGTGAACCATGTGTGGCTATACGTGTGCGCGCAAATTGCGATAATAACACAACTTTCTTCGAGCTAACGCTAACAACCGTCGTAACTTATGCCCCTTTTTCCGCGATGCAAGGATGATCTCTCCGACGTCATCAATTGAGACCACTGCCGCCATAACCTCAAACATTTATGCGTTTATTAAATTCTAATCCTATTGCGTTTAATTGAACCTAACGTTGGAACAACCAATTGGGTGCAAAGTGATCCATTAACAAACCAGAAAAACTAATATTTCTGTTAACGTGGAAAAAAAACTAGGCTGCAGATTTTTATGCAAACACAACCGAAACTAATTTGTTACCCTCCATTAACCAATTAAGCGCGTTCGACGTGTATACACGCCATTACTTGATTTTAATTCCGCACCCTGGTGGAGGATTTCTAAAATTAAATTCCGCGCTTAACTGGTTAATGCTACAATAAACACTTCGCTTGAAATATTTAATTCACAGTTTCTCGCATCCTGTATGCATTTCCTTTGCACGTTTCAATTTTGCATAAATAAATCCTTAAATCTATTTATCGTGTACTATTCCGCGGATGCAAAAAGAACAGCGCTGACGATTCCTAGCGCAAACACCAAATCTGGTTATCGACTGCGAAAACGGCGCTAGACGGCCAACAGTATCCTGCACACGTGTTATCCGTTGATCAAACGCGTGCACACAGAGAGAAGAGTGCGTGTGTCACATCTTGACACACAGCCGTGGTATTCTGTATACACGCTGGCGCTTCCTGCAGTTAACGACCTCGATCGCATATAAATGCCTGGCTTATTGCATATAAATTGCATATAAATGGTTTCGAAGTAAGGCCGAAGGCCTCCGCTGATAAAATCCACTCTCTCCTAGCGGGTCTCGCGGCGCCTGTTATGGCTGTTTCACACGGGACCCTCGCGAGATGCGCTATCTATCGCGCAGCGACGCGTGTGGGTTACATAATCGCTTCGTTTTCAATGAACGACTTTCTTACCGACGGCGCTGATTGCAACCGAAAGTTGGAAACGTGATTTAATCTGATGAACCACGAACGAAGACGCTTTGAATCAAAACGCGACGTAATTATAATTAAAATATTTTAATATAAAATAAAAATTTATTTAATATAAAATATTTTAATTTTAAGTTACGCGACGTATACAGTGACTGTAAATAGTTTTATTTTTATATTTTTTAGGCTACTCTTAATCGAGTAAGCGTCGTTCCATGTACCATGGCGGCCATTGAAGAATATTTTGATTATCGCCAGCAACTTCTATGAATTTTATACCCTTCCTATGCCTTTATATTCTTATCGTTGCCATTCTGATACGATGATAAAATGGTGTCACGCTTTATGACCTTTATCGCGTAGAATTTAATATTTCTAGGTTATAGGCTTTGAAATTAACCAGGAGTAGTGATTGAGGCATCATTGAAAGGCTATAAACACAGATAAAAACTTGAACATAAAATCTTTACGTTCATATTATTATCCTATCTATAACAGTTATTTTTGTGGTTAGAGTATCACTATAAAGATTATAGCTATTGTAGATAAGGTAAAAGATCTATTTTAGAATTTATAGTTGTGGGAAGTTAATGCTTGAACGACGAATGTTTTCCATAATATATATTCAATGTATTAATTATGTAATCTCAACATATTTAAATACATTCAAACAGAATGAAAATGGCCCTAAACCAAATTAAAATTGTGATATCCAAGCTCTCTCTTAAAGAGAATCTAATTTTCTTCTATTAATACAACACACTCTAATCTAAAAATGGTCAAAGATGAAAATGGCCAAAATGGCCAAAATGGCCAAAATGGCCGAAATGGCCAAGCTCTTCAATTGTTTTGACAACTGATTAGAGATACGTATCGTTCAACACAGAATGGAGCAGAGAATTGCCATAAAGGTGGGAGATTGGATTGTCGCATGGTACTCGATAAAAGTATGTTTATTATACTAGGGAAAGAAACGAATAGTTGCACACGAAGGAGGGTTGTGCGACGCAGGCGCTAGGTCTAAAAGCACGCAGTCAATATACGAGGAGACTTTCGTACGTGGAATCGACCCTGGCTCTTAGTCATCCGACCACACGTTCACAAACCAACTCTCTGTTTGTGACACACGCATGAAATAATGCCTTGTACACGCGCCTGAGATCACACAAAGCCAGGAGATGTGTATGCAGGAACACGCTAAGGGGGTTGGGATTCACATTCACATGATAATCACGTTTAAACTTAATTACTCAACGCTTAGAACAAAAATGGATCAACTGGATTATTGCAGTTACAAAACAAATGGCAAATGTCTTTTGTACTTTCTAAATATGTATCTGAAAAACTTAAGAGTTATTGGAGACAAATTTTATATTTTATTAAATTAATATTCCACTTTTGAACAGATTATATTTCCAGCTGAGTAATCTGAAGATGAAATGGAAATAGATGGCAACAAAATTTTATTACAAAACTAAAAAAGACTTATTATAAAAAAATGTTTCCTTTAGCCTGGCATACTTAATAATGAAAGTGCATACACTTAATGAAAAAGTATTAGCAAAAAAAATTAAAAAAACAAAAAATACAACATAAAACCACTATTAATATTGCAAATATTTTCTATATTAATAAATATTCTGGGCATAATAGGTAGATATTATTCTTATTTAAAATTTTTATTTTACATGACTCAGAATCCCTATGTGCAATTATTGAAACGATTGTTTCTAAGATTAAGAATGTGGTAACAAAAAATTCAGAACGTCACGTTCAAATAATCAAACGACCACATGAATATTTATCTTGCAGTATTAGAAGCACTAGTGTCACGTATAATGAGTCATAAAAGTACACATACTCTCTATATTAATTCTACAGCAATTCAGTAAATGCACGTGTCCATAATTGATTAAAAATTCAATTTTTTTGTAATGAAATATTAATTGAATAAATTGTTTTGTTTTTTATATAACGTATCTAACTTAATTGTTTTTATTTATTACATGACACCCTGTATGTATATATTAAATTCTTCTCAAGTTAATTTAAAAAATAGTTTATATCATTTGATAGTACTGTCCTTGCAAAGAATTCCATTATCTTCTTTTTATTAAAGCAAGAGTAATGTAACAAATGAGGGTGCATAATTCATTTATAAATCATTGCGTTTGTTAATAAATAAAGGAACAACAAAATGTTATCAAAAAAATATAGGAAGAAGCGGTCAGATGTTTTTAAATATTCCACGAAAATTGTGATAATCAGGTTATTATGCGTGAATGATGGATCACTATACTCGGTGACCCTGACTTAAATTATAGTACATCGCTCTCGCTACTATCTTACTCTGCTCGACTTCTGTGTTTAACTTAACTCGAAATGGCCAATGGATTATCAAGGATCACGAAGCATTGTACTTTAGATATCCATATCTTTTAATGTTAATCTAATTTTCTTCATTCAGAAGTAACAAACAAATGGAATAATTGACAAGTAAAAATTAACACGATATAAGAGGCATCGCATTGATCGTTTCAAACTTAAATTTTCACCAAATATTTAAACTCGCATATTTAATTGATTCACGAGTTTATATCTGATACATTTTTCAAATACTTGGCCTTTTCGACGTTACAAATATTTTATAAGGATATTGTTCCACTCACCACTTTGTCGTCCGCGTAAATGACCGAAGATCGGGGTGCTCCCGTAGCCATCACAGTGAAGAGGACCATCAGGATCGTTCTAAGCAGTATCATCTTGCAAGCGTCACAAATTTCGTCGTCGCGGCGAAAGAACCAACACAAACTTTTTATCTACACAGTTGCACCAGCCGATAGGTCACACTTGGGTAATCCGGGGTCACGAGAGAGGCGCGCGAAATTCAAAGAAGAAGAAAAAAGAAACAAAACAATTATCGCGACCGATTCGACTACCAGGAGCCACTTCGTCGAGGCACAGACAGGAGGTTACAGTTACGGAAAATCATCGAAAAAAAGAAGCATGGAAACCGGAGAATGGGAGAAGCATTCGTGGCTGTACCGTTTCGCGAGGCACGCGGCACAAGGTGGTTCGTCTTCTTTTTTGTGAGGAATCAAAACAAAACAGCGGTCAGCTTGAAGGTGACAAGGAGGGAAGGCAACGGGAAGCTTATAATAGGAGAGCAGCAACGGTTGGCAGTGACGGTTGGTCGAGAAACGAACACAAGAGGCGATCCGCGCGACCTTCTTAGGAGAATCACGGTTTACTCAATGCCACTTCGATGTACACTTCTTTCTTTCTTTTTTCTCTTCCCGCTTGCACGATTCCCCTCTCCCTCTGGGTCCGTAACGCGTCCCACTCTTCTTCCGCTCTCGCTTCCTCCGCGCAAATCTGCCGACTTCCGTCAACTTGGCGTTTCTTCGACGCCGACGCCGATGACCACGGATTCCCAGCTCGTATTTTCCTCCGTGTTCGGACTTTCCAGCTGCTACCACGTCCATCCGCCGACCTAAAACAGGTTGCACCTCTGTAATGACCGAGCCAGCTAGTTGCAAGAAGTGTACTTTGATCTAGTACTTTGGAAGCGTTGGAGGAAGGTTACTTTCAAATGAGGAATAAAATTCAATTTATTCATACAAATGGTTTGTTTGATGTTGACTAACGTTTGCAAGGGATCAAGGGTTTATTGTGGTTTTAAGAAAAAAATATGGTGGCAAGTCGTTTTAGTATTAACAGCTAACTATAACCATTTCATTAGTCATTCATTTTGTTTTGAAAAAATCAAATCATGACACACATCATGACGGTTGCGAAGAGAGAAGGAAAATATTAAACATTTTAAATTTTCCTAATAAACGATAGACTGAACACTTGGCTATTGCTTCATCACACTCATTCCCGCTGTTAGTGTGTTCTAGTCACCCTATTGGTTAAACAAAGCCGACTTAAACAGGATGATTAGGTCAATTCCCGGGAAGAAAAACTACATTTTTCCTGGTTATAAGATAACTACAGATGTCGCATAACTAGAGAACATTGCAATTGTTTCCTTCTTTGTTAGACACCGTCTCAGTAATGCAGGCATCTATTATAACTACGCAATTAAATAATTACCATTAAAAGTTAAGAAACTAAGAACTTTAGTCTTCTCTTTTACATAAATACTAACACTGTATCAACTACACATAACGTCGTCATTAATTACCAATAACAATGATTTAAAATAAACATTTGGCTACCAGCCAAAGTAATGAATTTATTAAAAAAGAAAATTATTTCTAATGTTTGGCAATAAACATTGAAATATTTGTTTAACCTCTTAAAAGAATGAATTTATTAAAGTTGAAAAAGATAATTTTCAAATATAATTTCTGTTTTGAAAGATTTCAGAATTAAGTAAACTGTATTATTCTCTTAGAAAACATTTTACTAAACTTCATTCACAAAAATTTGCATTTTAATTTTTGTAATCATACTGAAATTAAAGTAAAACTAAACGAACATTTGTTATTTTTCAAGAGGTTAACAAAGTTTCAATCTAAAAATTAGAATACACTCAACCGTCGCCTAAAAAAACAGAGAGAGAGAGGAACAGGTGTCAGCGTCCACTCACTTTTCAAATCGGCGATCGGTAAGACAGTTGAAGCGTTGCGAAAGAAGCGGCGTGGCACATTTCCGGTTTGATACAACGTATCGATCGTGTGTTTCCACGATGTGTCATGATCGCCGCTTCTGAGATCTCAGAATGTTGCAAGGATGGACGAAGAATCCCGGGCACGCTCGGACTTCCGGTGTACTCGATGAGCAAGATCGACGAACGGTCCTCATACAGCGTGCCCTTTCTTTCTTCCTTTCCTGTGGTCCTGTCCAATCAACTTCACGCGTTTTCCCTCGTCGTGTCCTTTGCCCTTTCTTGCCTTTTCAACAGCTTTTTCCGCTCTGTCACGCAATCTGACGCCGATGACTCCGTAGACGTTCCTCGCAATATCCCTGGAAAAGAGGAAACAAGTTGTAGAAATCGACTCCTTCACGAAAACCGTAGGCGTCGCGTCATCGAACGGTTAGTCAGTTCATTGACACGCTCCCTTCGCCCCGATAAAACGCCTAGACAGCACTGTTTCAAGTACGTTCAACGTTCGAGAGGTCAATCAGGTGAGAATGACCCATTAACCCTCGCAATGCTAAGCGTTTCTTTCACATGGACTGCCAACGACATGGCGGGCACGAGAGTCCCCTCCAGTTGACATTGCGAAGGTTAACAAGCTAAATTTATTACTTCCACCGATGTGTCTTGTGTTTCTTTTTACACTTTCTAACCTAACAGCGGCCAAAAATGGAAATAACTGGTTTTCATGCCAATAAATATTTGTCTGTGTTTAAATACAAAATATCGATGTGTTAATTTACAAAGATTTGCTATTAAGGTGTAGAACTAATTATTGGTGGTGAGCACGTGTGTGTTAACATGTTCAGTATTGAATGACTGTTGCCAGAAAACAGTATAAGAAAAAAAGATTGGAACGTAACACGATGCTTGCTGCCGATGGTGACAAGGCCCAGGTCAACGACCAGTAATCACGAATATGTGTTTTGTTCCACAAAGCACGCGTGTAAGCTCCCATATGGTATAACACAGGGATATATTCTTAATTTTACTTTATTAAAATGATCACCAACAGTGTAGTTACGATAAAATTTGTTTTGTGCCGCTTAAAAACAATTATTGAATTCATAAATTTTAAAAGTTAGAAAGGTAAACGCGAGCTTTAGTGTTTCTACGCAACAGAAATAACGCGAGCCTTGGTTAAACGAATCAGTGCCACAGATTCGTGGAAGACCCTAACAAAACGGACAGAATCAATTACAATGGAGTCTTGTTAAGTATTTCGGACGATAATTAAATTACCCAGACTGAAATGTTCATAACGTTGTTAAAACCGACGTATCGTTTGCGAGAAATGATCGCTGGAGAAATTGTCCTCTCGTATGAAGAGGTTCTTTGTTTCACGAATGTGCTTTTGCTTGTAAGTCGATAGGAGGCAACGGTACAACCCGCAGGGAATCGCGATAAAAAATCGTAGCACGCCACTGCCATGAATGAACCGCGCATGCTCCCAATTTATCGTGTTAATAATATTAACTTTCATTTAATAGAATTCACTGCCACTTTCATGATTTATCGGGTTTATCTTAAGTTTAACCTTTCTCGTTTCATTTCTAGTACTGTGCACATAATTCATTACACGATTATGGGGAACATGATTTTGACAAATTCAAAATAATCTATTGCTATCGATAGTGTACCGTTTTCCACAATTCAAACTCGTGAATCGGCAACGCCAGTGGAATTCGTCCAGGAGGCTCATCTGCAGGCACCACGATCAATTTTTCTTCATGTCTAACGGCTAAAATTAAACTCCAGCAGGACAGAGCTTTTTTTGTCATGTCGGAGTAATACTTCGAAGATTCTTAGAAATGGCGCGTAAACATTTAGATTCTTTTTATAACACATGACACTTTGTTAAAAAATAAATCTGTGACACCATTTCTCGAAATCCTGTTTTCGATTAATTTTTGTTATGAAACACAACTACTAACAGTTAAAATTTGAACAAAACACTATAATAAAAGCAAACTAAAGCGTTCACAGACAGAATTTATAACATACTAATTAGGTCTAATTTTAAACACCGACGCGCTGCAAACGAAAATGGCTACCCGCGGTCAAAGAATAAATCTACAACTAATGGCGGGAATTATGACACATGACACAATAAGAATTAGGTTAGCTTATAAACATCCTAAATCTTAAATGAATTAGAAAATAAGTAAAATTCATGATCGTTAATTAAATTAAATGAAAGTTTCAGAAAGACCGCCTTAAAACCTTCATTATGTTTATGTTACAATACATCGATCATCCTATAACACAATTTCGTATATAACACAATATATCTTCCGTGTCATAGGATAATCTGTCTATTAATTTTGCTTGATATAATATATCCCAAAATATAAACGAAACAATAGAAAAGCATTAAATTATAAAGATAATGTACAAACTGTTACGACTGAAGGCAGCTGAGAAATTTTTTAGTCACCCGCCAAGCAAGCTGGGCTCTGTCATGATAAAATGGAAGCACGTGCGTCACAAAGGATACAATTCCGTGGTAGTGTCGAATGAATCTAGCATAAACGAAAGAGAGAAGAACACAAGCACGTTGAACACACGTTCTGTCCCATTAAACAAGAAACCTTTCGTAACTCAGGTTAATTTATCTCGGCAACAATTTCTTGGCCGCTGCGAAATCCTTTCTACGGTTTCAATGGGTACACGTGAACACACTATAGTACTTTCTCACAATCACGCATGATCGAACGAGAGAAAACAGTCGGATCCCATGAATCCACCGTCGAAACTCACCGTCACAGTTGTCATCGAGTCCCATGCGAAAGTAAGACCCGCGAAAAACAAGGTTTATTTCTTAATTGAAACGTCACGCTTCGAACACGGTCGAACTCGAAAACTATTTTGGACGCCGTGAAAAAATCGGTGATTCTTACCGGATTAGTGTGAAAATCGATCACGTACACAGTGCCGCGTTAACCGATCGGTGACACTTGCGAATAAAACAGAAGGCAGTGTTGATGCACCGTAAAGAAAGACGACGCGAAAAATCCTCACACGTACGGTGCGCCGCGTGCCGCGCGACTGACGCTACTTTCCTTTGAGGACCCACCATTTACCCCCACCTTCTACCAACATGTTCGTTGCCTCTCTTCCAGTTGGAAATTACGTATGTATCCTCTATCCCAAGGTATCGTACAATAAGTTTTGTTACTCCTCATCACCATACTGCTATCAAATTACTTACTGAATTTCGAGCAAAAAAATGCTTTAAGTGATATCCCGAAAGTCAGTACCATTAACTTCAATGAAGCTGTTTTTTTAAATATCACTTGTTAGCTACAGGAAACCTAGTTTCATTTTTACACTGTGATACTATTCTAGCTTTATCTTTATGTGCCAGAAAATAAATATAATTCACCTTCTAAAAAGCGTTCAACATTCGTAGATGTGACACAAAGTTCTTTTGTCATTAATATTACTGCAAATAATAATGAAGAAGTTTGTTGAAATTGATGTTTTCTGTATTGAATACTATATTTCTTTTCATTCCTTTGAATGTAAATATCCATTATACATCAAATAATTCCAGTCCTACTTATAAATGTAAAAAATTAAAAATGAACAGTTTAATGGACCACTGAACCACGGGCACCAACATTATCTTTGTTCGACCCTGAAACACCCACTTTCTGCGCCTGGAACACCCACACGTAGTGATGGTCGTGCATTGGGGTCTCGCAATTTTTTCATCCAGTTATTTTCTTCTATTATAAACATTGTATTTTTTAATTCATAAATTAACGGAATTAATTGCAAGCACGATTTCGGGAACACTTTGAGTTTTTTTGTAGGAAAATAAAATTCCCCGTATTGTTTTCGATTACATCAGCTATAAATTGGTCATATTTGATGAACATTACTTTTTTTCATTTATTTAAACTTCCTACAACCAATTCGCATTCGTATTGCTGCGTCAGCGAATAACTATTTGAATATGTGGTTTAACGTTATGGTGTCAGCACTGTCGAAAATGGCGATCGTACCTTGTCACATTAATAAGAGACAACCTTCATACAATTTAAATTAATTTTTTTTTACACGACGTGTCCCTGGACAAATTTGAAATTTATGAATCCTGCTGCTATAAAGTCTCACTGTTCAACATAGGTAAGAAATAACTTTTTACTCTTTAATCATAAGAAATGAAAATGGTTGTCTGAAGTTACTAAAAAAATAAAATGAAAAGACGATGAACGTCAGTGGACAAATAGATATGTACGTATGCAACACAGAAACAGTTGTATCAATATCAATATCTGAGAAGAATAACATGGGCCAACGACCAGCCGTTTCCCGCGAGATAGAAGCGCGTTAGGCCAACAGATACGCGATGAATTCATCCTGCTGAAGACGAGTGGGTGTTCTGCCGGAAATACAACACCGGAACCGCGGCAAATTCTGGCGCTAACCCGACGTTGTTTCATTGTGGTAATTACAAAATTGCCTGCTCTAAAATGAACGCCTAAATGAAAGACTGTATTTGTCAAAACAACAGATGGAGATCTCAATACAGTTTAAAAAGTAAAGAATGGAAAGTGCTGTACATCTAAAGATGAAATATAAAGATAGATTAATGAGATTCAGAATTTAATCTTGTGAAAACATGAACGCATATTTAAATAGAAATTATACCTACATATGTATACATATAGTATAATTAGAATAAGTATATTTCTCTGTTCTAATTAATGTATAGTTAGACGAACAGAATGTATAATTAGAAGAACAATCTATAATAATTGGACGACATATACTGTGCATGAGTGACCTTTAAAGAACCTCGCCACGTCTCAAGAATCTATGACGGACGAGCCCTGCCAATGTATCGTCTGGTGTCAAGTGCTGCAAAAAATGACTATCCTGTTGAACACAAACATGGTTACCATGGAGAGACGCGCATGCGAAATAAGTCTCGATGAGTATATCAAATCATTCCATCTGTTAAAAAATACATTTGAAGTTTACAACGAAATATTAGAGAACAAAAATTAAACTGCTTCCAATAACCACAGATTTTATCGTAACTCATTATTTACAGTCATAAGTATTAAAAAATACGCTTGAAAAAATGACACTTGTATCTTTTATTTATCTATAACAAAATATATTAATCAGTTTTGTTTTGCATCATGTCCAACTTCGAACAATACAAAGTTGAACCTAACCTAAATGTAGTTAAAAATTCAAGAAAAATATTTAATATAGAAGAATGAAACTCATTTCTATGCAACAGTCAAATAATCAGGTTACAAAATACATAGTAACATTTTAATCGTGATAGCATGTGTTATCAGAAATATATCACACATATACATACATGTACAATCAAATACTTGATTCAGTTTAAATTCAATGCTTGCAATGTAAAAGAACTGTTGCTGTGCATCATACTTACGTAAAAAATCGTGAACGGTCCAAATAAAGAGGCGAATAAAAACATTGATATAGAAATATCAAAATGATTCATAGACAGACACAGCTCGCCGGAAGTCACTGATTGTTTCGAAGGATGGTGACCTCTATCTCTCTGTCTACCGCAGGTCAATCGCCTTTTTACCAATTAACTTGATCCCTCGGTTGTCAGAAATTAAACGACAACTCTTAACTTGCTAACTCAGACCTGCTGTACGTAAAAATTCAATTAAAACATAATACTGATTAAAATACGTTCCGATTCTTGTTTACTGTTATTACCGTGATTAAAATGTTTAATTATATCCAATAATTGGATACACATTTTATTAGATGCCGCTTTGTAGCAGCAGAAACTGAACTCATTAACCTCTCACCTTGTATGTAGTCGCTAGCCATATTTATGGTATACATTATAGTCCAAATATGCTATAAATAAAATGCATTTGCAATAAAGTTCAATTCCAGCTTTAACTGTAGTTTACTCAGTTTATAATAGGATTGTTGGATACAGACTACGTATAGTATATCAATATTTTACACTTAATATAACGTTAAAATAGTGAATGTTTATTGCTAATACGTATAGATATTAGTTACTGGAATAATAGTAATATGAGATTAATGTATATTCATATAAACAATGGTTAACATCTGTTTTCTGCCTGTATGGTAATGATAACAAAATATTGCAGTTTACATCGTTATCAACTGTCGCATACTTTAAAAAATGCTTCTTTTATTAAAAATTAAGATATACAATTACGATAATTTTAATAACTTGTTAAAAATAATGTAATACAGATTTCATTTGATAAATTATAAAATAATGTTACTTAAAACGCCAAATTTATGAGGACTGATTTCACCAGAAGTCGATAACACAGGAACGCTATTTAATCTGAATTCTCTACAAGAAGTGTTACAGCTAAACAAAAGAAACCGCATGCATATGTAAATACGTACATTACGATTCGTTCCACACTAAAAACGAGTTTCTATTTGAAACAATTCAATGCACAAGTCATATGCAAAAATTATTTTGACACCAAGCACTGCTTGAATAAAATAAAATATTCGAATATTTGTTTTAATGAAATACACTTAAAAAAATATGAAAGGTAACACAATTTACCATTTATTTAAATCCTTTTTTTACTTTTATGTTAGAAAAGAATGTAAACTTATTATCACATGATATTTTAACTATTAAAAGGTTTAATTATTCACTGAAGAACAAACCTTCATTTCATATTTAATGTTTTCATAATTCTTTTATGAAATTTACAACAAATTCTTCGATAATATTTTCGTAATTTTTTAATGAAACTTACCATAAATTCTTCCGCATTTTAAATCTGCATTTCTTGATTTATATCATTATTTATCTTTTGTAACTTATTATGCGTTGATAAGAGCGAAGAAGAAACCTAAAACGCATAATTGATTTCAAAGTTAAATAATACCGTATCGATAAGATAAAATTGAATGTTTTTCAGTTGTATGGTTGCTGAAGAATGCTTTCAAGGTTTGCAAGAAAATACTTTTCAGCGAACAATGGAACAATAATTATATCTCGAAAAGGTAAGTACAAAAAAAAACTTCAAGTACAGAAACATAAATTAATGTCATCGATAAAAATTTCATATTTCAAAATCAAAATTTATTTTCTTGTTTTACGTTAGCTGAAATGTGTACAAATAACGAATACACGTGAAAATTATTTTCTGTAACAGGATAGAGTATTCAAGTTTGTGTATGCAAAAAGGGAATCCAAACAGTGTCACCGCGATAACGCAATCTTGAAGACGGTATGGTAAAAGCGGGGTGTTAAGAAAGAGGAAACCAACCTAACAAGTGTCAACGAACTAACCTGTGTTTACACAGAATACTAATTTAAGATTTACCCAAAGTTGAGCTACCTGCGGCTAACCATACCTTGAGCTTAATTTTGCTGAACCAACCGAGCAGGCTTCATGAATAATTTTAATTAACAATAACAAGGATCACCTAATTAGGTTAATAATATTTACGAACGATCCAAAAATGAAGTCGAATTATTTTTAGTGCAAAAGTATTACCGTACGACATGTTGCCTCTTACAAAAACAAGGATAACCTCTAAATAACCTTGTTTACATTACTATATTCTTACTTTCTTACAGTACAATCCTCCTCTTTGAATTCTTTCTCCTCGTTTCTTCTTTTCTCATCCTCAACTCTAACAACATTTTTACAAGATGTAGGTAAATTCTTGAACTACATGGTATTGTTTTAAAATTCGTTATTTTCTAATTAACAAGCATTGTCGACCATCAAATCTGATTAGCATACGTTATTCATCTAACGGATTGTTTGACTGAAATGCCTTACTCGTCAAGCATTCGACCGCATAATTCTCTAGGAAACGTCCCAAATATATTTCATCTGTTTCCCATTATTAAACCTCATTGAATTAATTGAATCTTTCTTTTTTTTTCAGGAAACCGTGTACAGTATCTTCAGTGGAACGTCCTCAGCCCTAACAGAAATGAGATTAACTCTTATCCGTATCGCACGATCAAACAACACTTCGTCAGACCAAAAGAACGTCCCCCCGGTGTACGGTGCGCTGTTCGCGGCGGTCGATCGCGGTCACCCGGTATATAAGAGCAGGCTAGCCGAATGGCGAGGCACAGTGCAGCCCGATGGGATAGGTATAACCGATTCTCTGGTCTAGTGGTGTGTAAGATCTCGACAGGAGAGAACGTGCCAAGTTTCAGCGCGGCGTTACGATGTCACGTTGACCGCGGCCGGAAACACAGAAAATCGTCGTAACTCTTCCTTTCTGTTCCCGGACAATTATCGAAACGACTTGGATTCGTCAAATTTTTTTTTTCAAGTGCCAGTGATGCGACAACTTTGTTCAACGAATTTTCGAATTTAAAGAAATTGCCAAGGTGAGTCAAATGTATCCTGTGGTTGCAGGAGGTGGAGAATAACGAAACTTTTTTGGCCATTTGAAAAAATGTCGAGATCCTCGATGGAACTGCTGAATGATTTTTTCCTGAATAATTTTTCCTGAATGTTTTGATGTGTTTATTGATCCTATCAAAGAAGGTCCTGATAATTGCTTTAACTTGTAGCAGATTGTATAAATTATTTGATGGTCAAAAATTGTTGAGCTTAAAAATGGTCAAATGACGTGGGTTTTAATTTTCATGTTGTTTATGATTCTGGGTATGTCGTGCATGCTCTGAATGAGTAATTGATGTTTTCATTTTTTGAATACAGTTTCTTGATTGTTCAAACATTTTTCTGCTCGACTGTGTCTTACTTGCTGCCATAATTTTGTCCCTCTTCTTTGAGCACGTGTACCTGCAAATGTTTCCTGTAATCTATACGGTGGCTTCTGAATTTTTGTATGAAAATCAAAATATTTTGATTCAGAAATTGTCAAGAAATCTGTTTTAATGAAAAGATCATCATAAATCAAAATGATGGTAGTAATAATAAGAAAAAGAATATAAGGAAAAAGGAGAATACTATATCATCTTGATTCAAGCGAGAACTATTAAAATAAACGCTTTCCCTAACAATTATTTGCGCTTGTTAACCACTCATTGTCGATTTGATTAACTCTTAATTCGATGTCCTCTCATGATTTCATACACTGATGTTTACAAAACAAGAGACTTCAGATAACCGATGCTAAGCAAATATGTCGTCTACGCTGTATTTTATCAGTTAAAATGGTTAGTTAAAATAATCAACTGCAACGCGACAATTATAAAACATCGAATACTTGATTCATTGAGCGGCATAATAAGGTTTGCTAAACATTTTTGCGAAGGGTTAAAATTTGTATCCACGTATTTTTCTGACTTAGAACTCGGTGGATGGTTCGGATAATTCGGATAATAAACAGGGCAAAGAACAATTTTTAGGGAGAAAATTTTAAATATTCAAAATTTAGATTATGGGTACTTCATGACATCATTGTCTGAATATTTGGATAATCCAAATTCTACTTTAAATATTGATCAAATATCGAATTTTTGAGGGAAAAAATTTGGAATATTAATACTTTGTGTCATCATTGTCCACATATTTGGATAATCCAAATCTTATTTTGAATATCCATTAAATATCAGATTTTTGAGGGAAAAAATTTGATTATTAATACTTTGTGTCATCATTGTCCAGATATTTGGATAATTCAAATTCTACGTTGAGTATCCATAAAATATCAGATTTTTAAGGGAAAAAATTAAATATCCAAAATTTGGATTATGAATACTCTGACATCATTGTCCAGACATTTGGATAATCAAAGTCTTAACTTGAATATCCATTAAATATCGAATTTTTAATGGAAAAAATTTGAATTCTTAGTACTTTGTGTCGTCATTGTCCAGATATTTGGATAATCCAAATCTTATTTTGAATATCCATTGAATATCAAATTTTTTTTAGGGAAAAAAAAATTCGAATATCCAAAATATGGATTACAAGTACCTAGGTGACGTTATTATCCGGATATCCGAATAGTTTGTCACTCGAATTATCCCAAGCCTGCTTGGATTATCGATTAGCGATTGAAGAGAACAACGTTGGCCATAAGAATTCGCAGAGCACGTGCACATCGTGCTTGTACACGGTCCGCGGCATTTTATTGATATCATTCCCATCGCTACAGATAGCGGCAATTGTTAAATTCTCGTGGTGTCTATTCGAAGAATTAGGGGCAGCGGCGATGCTGCACATGTGCGACACGGGGAAACGATTTGATGGTTTGGGAAGGGAAGTCTGCTCTCGTAGGAGGGCACCGTGCCAGGAAGCCGATATTGCTTCGAACGAGACCCTACAGTGTACAGCGGTGACTTACGTATTCCTTCGCATGCATATGGTATATGCAAATCGGAAGGAATTATTTCGACATTCTTTCTGCTTCGAAATCTTAAATCACCCGGTGTGTGTGTGTGTACGTGTTATGGCACTATCGCACCGATCTCTTGATCCTGAACCTGTTGAATACCTGTGGGACGTAGTGTCGATGGTATGAAAAATTCGACTTTGAGTATGGCCGTTAAAGAATAAATTCGAAATTTCTGAAAAATAAGTTCAATTATTCACAATATTTAATAGGAATAAATAAACATAAATTTTGATGATCCTGATTTATAATAGTTACTATGAAGTCTTGTATAATTTTATAATAGTTGCCATAAATAATGTTGATGGTGTGAAAAGTTCGACTTTGAGCATGATCATCAAAAAATAAGTTCAATTAATTGCTATGTTTAATGGGAATGTATAAACAATTAAAATTTTGACAATCCTAATTTATAATGGTTACTATGAAGTCTTTTATAACTTTATAATAGTTACTATAAATTCTTTTATAATGTTATAATAGTTGCCATAAATAATATTGATGGTGTGAAAGATTAGACTTTGAGCATAGTCATCAAAAAATAAGTTCAATTAATTGCTACGTTTAATGGGAATGTATAAACAATTAAAATTTTGACAATCCTAATTTATAATGGTTTCTATGAAGTCTTTTAAAACATTATAATAGTTACTATAAATTCTTCTATAATTTTATAATAGTTGCCATAAATAATGTTGATGGTACAAATGATTAGACTTTGAGTATGGTCGTCAAAAAATAAGTTTAACTATTCACAATATTTAATAGGAATGTATAAACAATTAAAATTTTGACGATCCTAATTTATAATGGTTTCTATGAAGTCTTTTAAAACATTATAATAGTTACTATAAATTCTTTTATAATTTTATAATATTTGCCATAAATAATGTTGATGGTACAAATGATTAGACTTTGAATATGGTCGTCAAAAAATAAATGTGAAATTCCTACAGCCCCTTTGTTCTGTTTTTTAATGTTTTCGAACTTTCTAAAATGCCAGATGTGACTTGGATTTTTAAAAGCCCTTAAGAAAGTACCCTTAAGAGAAAGTTGGTTTATGATTAATTTTTGCTTCATAGTATTTCTGTAATTAATTTCTAACACTCTGAGATGATGAATCAGTCAGTCAATCAGGACATTTTTATATGTATATATTAATGAAAGTCGGTTTTTAACGTGTCGTTCGTTTGTTCTGTTTCCAGAGAAACCACTAAAAGATGTGGTGTTTAATTATCCTTTTAATTGGTGGGACGATGGCCGGAGAATCGGGGCCGGAAATCGAACAACTTGAAACTCCCATAGAATACTCGCCTTTGCCCCAGGAAGAAGCACCATCGCCTTTTCCCGGCATGCTTTATCCACGGGAAAGTGAGTCGCGGGAGGTAATTACAGATTCCCATGGTCTGTCTTATCTTCCTTATCGTTAAACGTGAATCCAAGTTTTGATAAGGATAAGGAAACAAATGGAATTTCAATAAAATTTCGTTTCACCCTCTAAATTTGCAATAATTTGCAATTCACCTTAGGTATTTTGGCACAAATTTCCCATAAATGCATAAAAGTTTTTAAAAACTAAACAGTTACAAATTGTGCTTACTCTTTTTTAAAATTATAAAAATAAGTGGCTCAATATTAATGAGTGGAAAAGAGGGTTTTGCAAATAAAAGTATGCAACAGTGTAGAATAAATGCATAAAAGTTTTTAAAAGTTAAACATTTACAAATTGTGCTTACTCTTTTTTAAAATTATAAAAATAAGTGGTTCAATATTAATGAATGGAAAAGAGGGTTTTGCAAATAAAAGTATGCAATAGTGTAGATTATAAATAATAGATAGCTTAAGGAGAAACATTGAAAAATTAAAATTCAATAATTAATATTAATAAATGATTTTCTTGTTAAGGTGAAATCCTTAGATGGTATGTGGGATTTCGTTGTCTCTCCGTCAGAGGATACACTAAAGGGTTATAAAGAAGCATGGTACGCCGACGAATTGTCAAAGGTATTCCATTGTAAAACCTCTACAATTAACGTAAACCTCTATTAACGAACTTCATTCGTTAATAAAAAATATCAATTTATATCTCTGTTTAACCCTCCTCCTGTGTTCATAAACCGAACTCTTATCGTGTAAGAACGTACACTCTTATCGTAAGATTGTACATCTTTTTGACAAATTTAGCAAAACACTTGTTTTCATTTTCTAAATTATATGCACATAATCAGAGACAAAAGCGATCAACTCCAAAGTTCACTTGCATTTTATCGCGAAATCAATGCTTAATTTTTTATATTTATCAGTTTTCTATACTTTTTGTTTTCTGGAGCTAATCTGTTTGACAAATACAGAGTCAAATTCAGAAATACTGATTTTATCTTCAAATTGAGGTAAAGAAGTTATTTTTAATTTCAAGATAGATAGCACAGTAGAAGGGTTAAATTAAAAACAGTGTTAAAGTTCAGTTTCAATTAGCAGATATATTTAAAAAATTTCTGGATAAATTGAAGATAGTAAATTCAAGTATTATTTTCTACTTAACCCTTTCTGTTATGTAAATATGCAAAGCGTGAGGCTGCATAAGTATTAATTCCAACACAAATTACACATTGTCAACAAGGATTCACTTATGTAGGTGTACCGCTTCATGTAGGTAGGAAAGGTGATACAAATGCCTGTTCCCTCGTCGTACAACGACATCACGACCTCCAGGGACCTCAGGGATCACGTGGGGGCCGTTTGGTACCAACGCACCTTCTTTGTGCCCTCTTCTTGGCGGGACCAAAGGGTGTTCGTCAGATTTGGCTCTGTCAATTACCTGGCACAAGTAGTGAGTACATTTAAACTGCATTTCAAGCTTTTGTGTCCTTTTCCCTTGTCACTTCCCATTTTTACAACATTCTATGGACGCAAAATATAACACAGGGCCATTTTTTCCTTTATACAGTAGAGAACAAAAGTTTAAGACCAGAGAGTCAATAAAAATGAAGTAATTAATACGTGAAAAATAGCACACTAAACAAATTTCGTATTCTGTATTGATCAATAAGTACTATGTTATCTTATTAATAATAAAAATGAATGTAGAGACAATATTTATATAAATCATGGTACTGTACTTTATACTGTCTTCCCGTCTTAAACTTATGTCTGGTACTGTACATATTTTATCTCATACCTTTGAATTAATTTTGTTAGAATAGAAAAAAAATGGCTCTCTGTTAATCAAATAAGCCAACCCGTAGAATTATTGACCATCGACGTTTAATAAAATTAAACACCTCTCTCTCTCTCTCTCTCTCTCTCTCAGTTAAATAAGTCAACCTGTAGAATTATTGACCATCAACGTTTAATAAAAAGTAAAGACCTCTCTGTCTAAAGTAAAGTTAATAAAGTAAAGACCTCTCTATCTAAAGTAAAGTTAATAAAGTAAAGACCTCTCTGTCTAGGCGCTTGGCTGTCAAACGAGCCAAATAAAATATGAAATAGAATATGAAATAAATTAAACGAAGCGTTCGTCACAACATAAGATGACACCAAGGCGATCGCAATTGATATTCCGGTCAAGGATGCTACGGTTATTTAGAAGTCTCGCATAAACATTTCCTTTGACGTTTCAGTGGGTGAACGGGAGGCTGGTGACTAACCATGAGATGGGTCATCTTCCATTTGAGGCCGAGATATCATCGTATTTGGTTTACGCTGGTAAAAATCGGATGACCGTCGCTGTAGATAATACTCTGCTGCAGACGAGCGTGCCGCAAGGGAGGATCCTCGACACGGCTGTCGACAATGGAACGGTTCACGTGCAGTCCTACACTTTTGACTTCTTCAACTACGCTGGTATACACAGGTGAGTGAAATCGGTTAACCCCTTGACTATGGCAAACTTTGATACACACCGGTGATAGCATATAGCATGAATTGAGTTACGATGTGAACTTTTGGAGGTCAGAAAGCCAAACTGTCTTGAGCGACTATAGGTGCTCTCAGTGTCAGAAAACCAAACTGTCTTGAGCGACTATAGGTGCTCTCAGAGTCAGAAAGCCAAACTGTCTTGAGCAACTATAGGTGCTCTCAGTGTCAGAAAACCAAATTGTCTCTATTCTCAGAGGCAGAAAGCCAAATTGTCTTGAGTGACTATAGGTGCTCTCAGTGTCACAAACACAAAATTTCTAATCACCTATAGACACCCACAGTAGTCAAGGGGTTAAGGTACTCTCAGTGTCAGAAAGCCAAACTGTCTTGAGCGACTATAGGTGCTCTCAGTGTCACAAACACAAAATTTCTAAGCACCTATAGACACACAGTAGTCAAGGGGTTAAGGTGCTTTCAGCATCAGAAAGCAAAACTGTCTTGAGCGACTATAGGTACTCTCAGTGGCAGAAAGACAAAATTTCTAAGCAACTATAAGCACCCACAGTAGCCAAGGGGTGAAGGTCAATTCGAATCGTCCAATACGCGTTCCGTTTCCAACAAATTCAGTTGGTGAAACGAGGGAAGATATGGTTCTGTGGCGACCTTCCTGCTCTCGCCGCTAGATGGAATCAACCGACTACCTTTCTCGCAAGTACTGAAGTCCGTCACGGTTCTTATTTTGTACGAGTTCCAAACTGTTGTTACCTATCCCTGTGTATTTAATTAGAGACTTTTTCTGCAAATTTTTGCTGACGCCATGTTGTTTGACTGAAGCACTTGTAAACGGAACAAATGTTCGAACAAATAATATTCTCTCCGTTTGAACCGGATTGCGTTGGATACGGATGGTGTTTGGACGGATAATATAAATTGACCGTTATGATAATTCAGTGCTTCGACTGTTATGAATTGAAAAATTGAAGATATTTGCGGCACTTCCGAAGGGTTGACGCGTTCTCGATGCTCGCGAGCCGGTGCAAAAATTTCGCGATCGTTATCGGTATCCTGGCGGCAAACAAAGGCAAGCTATCAGCGCGGAACAATTATTATACTCGGTGAAAAGGAAGAAACCAGCGAATTGGTCCACTTTCACGCGACGCAACGTGACTACAGTAGCGGGCAAAAGTTTAAGACCAAAGGGTTGGCGAAAATAAATTAATTGATTTATGAAAAAAGTAACAATAAAAATGGATGTGCAGACAATATTTGCAAACAATGGACACCATGCCATGACAGTACCACTTGTAAATATCTGTCCACCTATTGAGGATTTAACCCTTTGCACTCGAGAGGTGACCGTTAGTCATTTAATGATACTAACTTTAAAAATTTTCAAATTCGAAATATTTACTATGTTTCACGTATATTAAAATTTACATATATGACTATTTAACGTCCGGGTCTGAACTAAAGTCTAAAAATTTGCGAAAGTATCATATGCTAGGATTATGATGTCCCATGAGAGGGGACATCCGAGTGCAAAGGGTTAATTATCACAAAAATGTTAATTTATAACCAATATTTTACCAAAAAAGATATTACAGTAATATTGCAATGCGTGTATGATTATTTGGAGAAAGAATTGTTTCCTTTTTGAAATTTTTCACAATTTTGTATGAAACACATAAGATGCATACTTATCGGCGATTGTGTGTGTGTGTACCCTACTGTATTTATGTACCGGGTGAAACGTTTAAGTAACAACGCGACTTCCTCTTCAGACCCGTTCTGTTGCACACCAAGCCACGAGTCTACATCGAGGACATCACTGTGAGGACTGGCCTGATTGGCGACGTCGGTATCGTGAAATACATCATTCAGCCGGCTGGCATGCAGGACCACGACGTCCTCATCTGCAGGGTGAGCCTGCTCGACGGGGATGACACTCCTGCTGTGAAGGAACCGATCTACGGGTTCTCCGGCACCCTCAAGGTACCCTCCCCTAACCCCTGGTGGCCCAGGGGTATGAGTTCCAGTCCAGGATACCTTTACACCTTGAAGGTACCATTCTTTGTCACGATATTCGTTTGTGTTTTGTTTACGTTATATTACAAAACGAAGTTCCATGGTAAGAACTATACAGTAGCGGACAAAAGTTTAACCCTTTAACCATTCAATCTGGGCTATGAACGCTGTATAGTTTTACAAAATAGCGTGCTTCGTCGTAAAAAGTGGACTGTCCACAGCACACGCTTAGCTTTCAAAGGGTTAAGACAAGAGGACAATGTAGAACATAATTAATCTAGTTTTGGTGCCATAATCTGGATAAACGGAGTTTAGCGTGGTTTATTTTCCAAGCTTTGGTACGGTTTTGTGAATGATTCACTCTTGTCATTTTGACGTCAATATAATAGCAAAACTTATAGTAGTCATTGGATTTACAGTAAGAAAGTATACACAAATTATAATAGTGGCCTGTAAATGGTCAATCTGCAATTTCACTTTTATCGTGGACCGTCACTTTTATCGTGGACCATTCATTATTCATTTTCACATTTGCCTACCGAACACGTGGTTGTTATGGAAAAAAAGAAATTCCATTTCTGGACTTGCGGTTAAAGACACGACAGTTTACGCCGAGAATAATCAAAATCGTTTTCAATAATTTAGAAATAACGTTACGATTCGAAGGTTACGTTGTCCGTGGCAAATGATAGCAAAGTGGACGTCTACAGGCTCCCGATTGGTATCAGAACACTGTCCTGGTCGAACACGAGCCTGCTGCTTAACGACAGGCCCGTGTACATGCGAGGATTCGGCAGGCACGAGGATTCGATCCTGAGAGGCCGTGGCTTGGATTTGGTCACCGTCGCCAGGGACCACGAGCTGTTGGAATGGGTAGGCGCGAACGCCTACAGAACCAGCCATTATCCCTACAGCGACGAAGTGCTCGACTTAGCCGATCGGTAAGAAGATGGCTTTCATTAATGTCTGTATCGGCGTCAGGGGTTCTCAACCATTCAACAACCGAAACTCGTTTTCGAAAATGGTAATTTTTTACGAGCCAGGGGTTAGGATAGTTCAAAATTGATTTCATATAAATCTGGAAGCTGAAGAAACCCAGCAGAAATGGTAACATTAATTGAACTGACTTGGAATCGTTTGTCTAACCATTTTAGTTTTGAGTAAGACTGTTCAATTAAACGTATGAACTGTTGTTACATTTTAATGAGCTCGCGATCTACAATAGCTCCTCTTCAGGATCTATGGGTTGAGAACCTCTGCATTGGTAGTATTCTCGCTGGCTATCTGGGTACCTACTCATAGAAAAACGCGTGAAGACGGCATAACTTAGTTATTATCATGAAATTTAGAATATATTGCAATTCACTAACGATTTCTTATCGATAAACAAGTAAAGTGTGTCACGTGAGGCTTTATTAGCATTTTGCGTTTATTTTTTAAAGGCTAGGCTTCCTCATTATCGACGAGTGTCCATCAGTAGACACGGAAAACTTTACACCGATCCTGCTTTCCCGCCACAAGGACTCGATATCCGAGCTAATAAGAAGAGACAAGAATCGGCCCTCTGTGATCATGTGGTCTATCGCTAATGAGCCCAGAACCCAGCTCCCGGAGGCTGGTGAATACTTTAAACAAGTTGCTCATCATACCAAAGCACTTGATCCTACCAGGCCAGTTACTATTGCCATGGCTCGAGCAGTTCAGGTTACATTACAAACTACTTTATTATTATTACAATATAAGGTGTCTTGCTTGGGGAGGGTTGCATAAAAATGGCCAAATTTTTACCAAAAATTAAAGGCAAAATTCGTGTGGTTTCTTATAGGACACAATTAGTTTTTCTGTAAAATGTGGGGAAAACATGGAAAAATGCAGATTTCTTTCATGCACTAAGATGCTCTTCTTCAACATTTACTTATATAAATCTATATACTGATTTCTTTGTCTTAAAATCAGAATATAAAAAAGAAAAGCTTGAAAATGAAATCAATATTTTACATTTTACAACATTGATGGATTTGCACGAATGGTGGTGTAAAATTTTTAGGTTTCACTACCCCCCTATTGCACCCTCTGGATCCGTCACTGTACGTTGTTATTACCTTAACTGGTTCGTTTTCCAGGAAGATAAAGCTGGTGAACATATCGATGTGATCAGCTTTAATCGTTACAACGCTTGGTACAATAACCCAGGCAGGCTGGATACAATAACGAGCAGAGTTATAGGAGAAGCTGAGGCGTGGCATAAAAAATATAATAAGCCTGTGCTCATGTCCGAGTATGGAGCTGATACCATGCCTGGATTACACGAGGTAATTTGTCGAATAATCACAGCGTATTAAACTCAGTATTACGTTTCCTAACTTTTCATACTTGACAAAATAACGGAAAGAGCTACAAAATATCACCAATTAATATAACATTAATATCTTTTTATTTTTAATGTTGTCTGTGATACCATTTTTCTTTTAAAATTGCAGAAGAAAAATTTTTACAGATGGAAATTTAAATTCGTTAAAAAATTTTATTAATTTCTAGTTACCTGAGTATGTGTGGAGCGAAGAGTATCAAAAGGAAGTATTGTCTAGACATTTTAAAGCGTTCGACGAGCTAAGAAATGAGGGATTTTTCATTGGTGAATTTATTTGGAATTTTGCTGACTTTCGAACAGCTCAAAGTAAGTGGAAAAGCTTCTTGAAATTTTTAGAGAACAGCGAACAATTCGCGATATTAATTGTGGCAAATATATTTGTAGCATATATCAGGGTAGGTGGCAATAAAAAAGGTATATTTACAAGGGATAGGCAACCAAAAATGGCGGCTTATCATGTTCGAAAAAGGTATAATTCCCTTCAAAAAGAATTGGAGGGAACAGAAATACCAACAGATCTCGAAGACTATATTTCACCTCACTATTCTTATCATTCAAGTTTTTAACATCTTCTTTTGATACTTCGTAATTTTTGTCAATCATTTTCTAAAATACACTGTTTGTTGTTTATATGTACGTAAACGTTGTAAAAAAATTTGTTCATTTATTTTTCTCTCGTAAGTTTTACTTTTATTTTTTAATCAAATGCTGCCATTTCGTTAAAAAATTACCGCTTTTTATACACGTGTATATTCGACATTCTAAATGTACTTGTCTTTAACAAGTATATATAGATTAAGTCAAACTTTTTAATAAATGTTTTATAACAAAAAGATCATGTTTTTATTTTTTTTATGTTACTTTGTTTCCTTCTATAACAACATTAACTGTACTATAATTGTTGATTTATAAAACGAAATTTTTAAGAAATATAAAGAAATTAATATTACAATTTATGCAAGTAGAAAACACTAAAATATACAAATCTTTCATTATTTCTTTTTTTGTATCCATTGCACATGTACAATACATTTAATGATGTAGTCCAATGTAACTACATAGTTCTAAGTATATCTATATGAGTCATCATTACCTGAAGGTTCTACAACCTTCAAACAAGCATCAGCCATTTCTACAAATATTGGCTCTGTCATAGCTAAAGCAATAGCTTTTGTTGGATTTTTGTCACTTAAAATTGCTTGCATAATATCCCGTACATGTGGATTCTTTAAGCAATTCTTTAATTCTTCACTATGACGTAGTTGACTCAATTTTTCAATAGGTACTGTATCTTGTGTTGGAAATTCATATTTGGTTGCTTGTTTTCTATCTTCTGTATCTTCTGTATCTTCTGTATTGTCCTGAACCTTTGATGGTTGACAAGTATTTGCTTTGTGCTCCTTATAGCAATCTACGGAACAACTAATATACACAATTAATATTACAATAAACATTTGTGTTTGTATTCTGTTTATATTACAGCAATATAATTACATTATGAATAAGAAATAGAACCTAATTTTACATGCAGTGATTACTAACATAACCTCTATCATACTTACTAAGGTTCTTTGCATACAGGACACTTATATGAACACTCTGTTTTTTCACATACACAGCAGATTTTCATTATAGTAACTGAATTTTTTAAATAACTGTCTTCCAAATTAATTTATAATTAAACACACACTTTATGGAGCACCTCTGATTATTTTTGTTTGGTCACATGATTATGATATGCTCCATCTTTAAAGGAAAAGGTTCTTAGGGATTTTAAGTAAAAAAATGATAAATAGCTGTAGAACAGTTACATACATTAACATAAAAAATACAGAATTTAATATTTAAGATGTATTTTTAGTCAATTTAATAAAATATTAATTTTAAAGCACAAAATATAGTTACATAAATTGATTATATTATATTTTTTGTAATAATATTTAAAATCTTGTTAAAATTAATGACCTCGTCATGATTTGCAACTATTTTTATGAAGAATAATCGAAATAAAATTTATTTTAAACATATGTATTATTAATATTCGCAATACTATTAAAAAAAAAATTTGCTTAGCACTTAAATAGATTAATTTGTAACGTATTATGTATTTTAATATCGAATAAAATATTTAATTGCATTAATTGCAAATACGTTAAACACAGAGATTTAAAGTGGAGGTATCCTTCAAATATAAAATATTCTTAATGCTCTTTATGGAATAATAAAGTTAATAATTTTAACGCTTTCAATTTAAGTTATTTTTAAGAAACCTAATAACTTCCTGTTACCAAGAACTACTATATTCTCGTGTTTAAAGATTGCATTAGAATTGCATTCTGTCTTAATCCTTGCTTCCACACCGTTGCATCTTTGTCTCAAGTAAAACCTTTTAATTGTCGGTGTGAAATTTTTGATTCCGCTCCATAGCACAACAAATGCGAATGGACTTTCTTCCACGCAAACGATCGCAATGTTCTGGCGTTACTCGTGCCAAGGTCATTGATTCCTGCGGTAGTTCCGGCTTAGTTTCTGGGCCAGGTTAACCGGCCTAGCAGTGCTACCAACGTCGACCGGAATACCATCACCAATCGTGACGTTGACACATCTTGATACGAGTGTTCCGGCAGTCGAATAGCCGGATAACCGGACACAATCGGATCGATAACGAGTCCCGTACGCGATTCTACTTTCGGATCCGCTCGCAAATGTTCGCTTATATCGTTATTCATCCTTCGTTCTGTTTCAGTTTCCGTAGAAAGTTCAATTAAGTCTGCGACAGTCTAATTTCACAACATTCTTCGAATTTCCTGACGTTTTTCAAGTAGAATTTTTACAGAAACACAGCCGCGCCTAAGCGTTTCTGTGACAGACTGTACAGCTCTCCTATTTAACGTATCAGTTAAAGTAAAATGTTATGTTTATAGGTTATTACAAGTGATTTAAGATCACCTGTACCGTTACCTACAGGATAGCGCTTACCAGCGGCGGTATGAATATTAAGAATAACACCAAAATAAAAAAAATTAAATAGCATTTTGCATTTATACAAAATATTATAAAAATCGTGTATCTATGCAAATTATTGTTTCGTATTATGCATATCACCCGTGACACCTAATTCCATCTCTTTCACCATAGCTCTACACTCTCATCCTCACCTTCTTATCTGTCGTTGCATTTCGAACAACCTAATTGGCACATTTGCAATCTGAAACGCTACAGTCTTGTTCGTCGGGGGACTGGATCTGAACCTCTTAACGATATTACCATGGGTGTCGAGGAGATGCTGCTGCATTCCTGACGCTGGTCGAGTTGTTTGAATTACGTCAGACGCAGCACAAAGTCAGATGACGAGCCACGACCGATGATCGCGTACGATGACGTTGGCAGGGCAAGGTAAGGCAAGGCAACGGCGGACTTAAGAGGAGGAAGGAATAACAGGAATCTTGTTTCGTTGGCTTCTGGTTGGCCAGTTCTTTCCAGCGCTTCACAACGACGAGTTCGCGGCCAAGCGTGCCAGTCGTGCCAGAGATGGAGACACCGTATCGTGCTCGCGACTTCTCGTAAATCTCGCCCAAAAGGAATGACAGTGACCCACTTGCCGCCGGTTTTCCACTTTGCGCGACTAACCAACGATATTTGAATTCGCAACTCTGTCCGGTTATACCTGTGCTCGAACCTCCCAAGTTCACGTGCTCGAGTCCGTCTTTAATCTGACTCCTCTTATTTTTATGTGTACATTGTTATTTTTAAAAGTCAGGCGGACAAGGGAAAAGCAACGAAATTTCAGCTATTGACACACAGACAGTTGTGGGCTCACGTGGGCGAATCTCTCGCGGTGCGTCTCTGACATCAAGATAAGTATACATAATCGAAAAATTTCGATTGTAAACTTGTTTAAACAACTATTTCACGTGCGTTTTACGCAACACGTTGTAAAGATAATATTCGTCTCTTATTCTCAACGATTGTTGAATATTCAATGTGTGATTTACCGTAGGAGATGTAAATTCGTTTAACACTAGAACTATCGACAATTAAAGTGTACTTATTTCCATAGAAGAGATGAAATTGAAAATTACATGAAAAAATGGTGAATACATAGAAAACAAATTTTTTCAAATTTGTCAAACTTTACCACGGTGAATTTTTTAAGGTTGCTATGAATTATTTGACTGCTTCTAAGTGTTAACCCTAGATAACTAAACATTCCCCAAAATAGACTGACCCCTGCGAGTTTTACAAATTCGAGATCTGCCAAGATTGCAAATGCTAATTTTTTACCACTTTTCTACCTTGTAATTAAAATGTTACAATACTTCTCTTAAGTTACTATTTGAGTTATACAAAGGAAAAATAAAAATATACACGGTTTTAATTAGTAATCTATGAGTTGAATAATTAATTATAGAACAACACAAATTAGTGTTAAGTTAACTTAAATTAAATTAACTTTAATTGAAGTTTAGTTTAGTCTAGGGTTAAAGTGGAGCAAAAGGTTTCAGGATTCGGTTTTAGGATGAAGAATTAATTATCCAGTTACACGTACAGCAACACACCGATAAATGTTCGCACCAATTTACTTGGCTTATTATCGTGGCACGCCAGATTTGGTAAGAACATTTGTTTCAATAAAGCGTACGTCACTCGGGTAATTCTAATTTTTACGCTGACGTTATTTAGCGCCGCTGCTTCGTGCATACCCGTTTTTTCCGCGTGAATGGTGTTAGTTGTAATCGGCCAATCATCATCGGCGGTTCGGGCGTCCCGATTGTATGGGAATTCTTATGGAATCGCAGCGTAATCGAAATTCGTGCCAGCTGCCTCTGTCGACACGTTCTACTTCGGCTCTATATCCTTTCCGGTATCCGGGCTACGAAAGTCGATTATTATCCCACTGTACAAATACTTTTAACCCTTTGCGATTCGAGAGGACATTAACTTCAAAAATTTTCAAATTCGAAATATTTACTATGATTCGCCAAACAGTAAACGTCATTTAGATCAGTTATGTGATGTACTAAAATTTACATATATAACTGTTTAACCTGTGAGTCTGACTGGATGAACAACGAACAATACTAGTTCAAGACTAACTAATAACAAAAGTAAATCAATGGCGGCGCTCTGTCGAGGAAAGAATGGGGGATCTCCCCATTCGGTTGGCCAAGTGTTAAATAATTCGTTTATCTCCAATTATTTAAGTCTACCCTCAAAAAATATATTTCATTATTCGTAAGTGAAATTAAATCTTCCTAACAAATAATGAAGTAGATTCGACCTTGAAATAGAGTAAAATTTAAAATTTATACATTTTTGGTTTAATTGGAATAGGGTTCTCAGGCAAGATTAATTTTAATCTCATGTAAACTTATATTTCTGGTTCTAGTTAACAATAAATTCTGTAATTGTGTGAAATTTAAAATTTATACATTTCTAGTATAAAAAGAATAGGATTTTTAGGCAAGATTAATTTTAATTTCATGTAAACTTATATTTCTGGTTCTAGTTAACAATAAATTCTGTAATTGTGTGAAATTTAAAATTTATACATTTCTAGTATAAAAAGAATAGGATTTCTAACCAAGATTAATTTTAATCTCATGAAAACTTATGTTTCTGGTTGTCTAGTTAACTGGTTGCTTCGAAACATTTCTCCTTTAGGATTTACTGATTATTTTCACGACGTCCCAAATTTTATTCAAAAAGACAAACTTTTCGTTATAAATAAACGTTTTTCTTTTGTCGTAGCCGCGAATAATCACAGAGCAAACGTAAATACATATGCATGCGTGTACTCTTTAGATGACCTTGAGATGTTATTGACCTTGAAAGTTTGTAACACGATGAACAGTTTCAACGACGTGAACCTGTTACATGGCGTGTAACACTAACAACCAGATTATCTTCACCGGTTCACGTATCACTTTTGAATATTTTAACCAAACGTACAAGTATAATATTACAGTTTCAGGCAAAAGTTTAAGACCAAAGACTAAAAAAAAAAAACGAATAAATAAATAAATAGTGTTCTACCATAATGACGATAAAAATAACTATATGAACGATATTTGCATACTATAAAACTGTGTTTTACATTGTCGTCTTAAACTTTTGTCCGTGACTGTACGTCGTGTGACTATTATTGTAGTATCGTGATATTACACTTCAAATAAAATTGTCGTTCGTGGAAAACAATGATGCACCGAATATACGTACGATAAACTTGATTATCATAGCATTTTCTTATCGTATATTTACGATCCCGTTAGACTGTTCTACGCGAAAATATTCGTGTCTCGTAATAGTCGCCATTTTTTTTCGAAATGCTTTCTTAAACATTAAACGCACACTAATAAAAAGACAAACACTGACGTTTCCCTAGCTAATTATTTGATCACAATTTTCCACCAAATCTGTACAAGATTTGACTTCAAAAGAATTACCCATTTTGCATCGAATTTGGTGTTTGAATCTTGTACCAAACGTTGGCGCCAAATTTGTACCAAACGCGGACCAATCTTGGTGCCATAACCTGTACAGCAAGGTTCATTCAGCAATGATTTTCAGCTCATTTTAAAGCTTGAATCTTCGACTTTCACACCCTTAAGTTCAATTTCCCCTGGAATTCCTCTGCGATTAGTTACAATCGTGAAAACGAGGAATGTTTTCTTTAAAAGTATTCTGCAGATTCAAACTGCTCTGAGAGATTGAGGAAATTTTTTGTAAAGCTAAAACAACAACCAGATTGAAGATCAAAGTTTTCTCTTTCTAATAACCTGCTTAAACTTTAACGTACGATTTTTTATCACTATTTTATGATACTTTGAATGAGGAGTGTTTCGCCCGATTTTGTATATGTTAAATTCGACGAAACACTCCTCATTCAAAGTACCATAAAACAGTGATAAAAAATCGTACGTTAAAGTTTAGGCAGGTCATTGGAAAGAGAAAACTTTGATCTTCAATCTGATTGTTGTTTCAACTTTACAAAAAATTTCCTTAATCTCTCAGAGCAGTTTGAATCTGCAGAATATTTTAGAAGAATACATTCCTCGTTTTCATGATTATAACTAATTGCAGAGAAATTCTAGGGGAAAATGAACTTAAGATTGTGAAAGTAGAAGATTCAACCTTTAAAATGAGCTGAAAATCATTACCGTGCGACTTGTTTCCACGAAATTACAATAATTCAAATGTTGACAACGTTGCGGCCTACTGTACGAATACCAGTGGGAGTAAACTGTACGTGCAACGGCGATGAAACAACGAGAATAAAAACCGATCCAAACGATTCTCGCACTGTTTCCACTACAATCTGTATCGGGCACGAAAGAAACGCGAGAAGATCGAATTGAAACGAGGACAAACAACTGCGTTAGCAGTTGAATAACTTTGGAATGCAGCCACGACCGGTATGCGGAGCATTCCCTCGTCCTGTTGCCGTAGAATCGGCTGCGATCCTGGAATGCGGAAACTCCAAGCATCCGCTCCTCCTAGGAAAAGTTCCGAGAGCGATCTGCTCGACCAAGCAATAAGATTGGACAATCGAAAACTCGTTGTGTCCATTTCCCTCCCATCCCCTCTCTCCTCTCATCATCGTGTGCACCGTCACATATGAAAGTGGTCTGACTTGAAAATTCAAGAAAATTGAGGTTATCCCTTATCTTGTCTCACATCGATGCGCGTTACTATTAGTATGAAAGTATCTTTGCAAAATTATCGTAAATTTAGCGTCAGAAAGCAATCTGCTCGAACAAGCAATAAGATTGGACAATCGAAAAGTCATGTCCATTTCCCTCCCGTCCCCCTTCCTCCATAGATCGTCATGTTCACCATCATATACGAAAGTGGTCTGATTCAAAAATTTAAGAAAATTGAGGTTATCCCTTATCTTGTGTCACATCGATACGCGTCGCTATTAGTATGAGAGTATCTTTGCAAAATTATCGTAAATTTAGCATTACTAAATATCTTTGAATAACTAAGAAGTATCTAAGAAAGTATCTATGCAAAGTTATCGTAAATTTAACTGATTCACGTAGTTGACAGTTGCACTTACGTGCATAGTGGTAGCTTTGTAAAGTAAAACAGTAATGCACTGTTGCTGTTGCGTGCAAAACGTTGACATTTTTAATCGTTTATAAAATGCATTGAAAAAAGGGCACTGTAAGCGTCGCTGAAAATGGACATTCCTTGTCCCACCTTCCGATCATGGAGATAACCTACGGTGCACGTTACCTGTTGCATCGAATAGCCGCTAACCTAATTTAAATGCCGGCCTAACCTAACCTAATTTATTGATCGAATTTGCATAAAAATTCGCGATATGCTTACGGGTTTACGAGCGCGAACGATCGTAAACATATGAATTTTTGCGATGCGCGTCGTGTTACGCGCTTTATTGGAAAAATTTGTCCATTAAAGCGTGGCGAAAAAAGAATTTCGTCGCCAAGTTTTGTCAATGACTTTTCCATGAACCGTGACGGTACCGATAAAAACGACGCACGCTAATTGGCCAAAGATGCGCGGATCGCGATGAGATTTATGTAACACGTAAATTCATAAGTTATGATAATTGGAATCCCGATGACGACAACACCGTGAGCGCCGAAACGGTTTCGTAAAAATCAATAGAATAGGACACGCTAAAAGTTATCGTCGTTAAAGTAATTTTTAAAAATCTATGAAAACCACAAAAAAAAACAAAAAAATTTAAAAATAGCTGTAAATACGAGAAATATCGTGAAACTGTTTTAAGATCGAGTGTCGTGGTTTCGATATTAAAAATGGCTGACAAAAATCATTGCTAAACCAAGCAATATTTAACCTTAACCGACGAAAAACAAACAAAAATTAAATCGAGTTAAAATATTGGAGATTCTGTCATATTATACTAAGAAAGGTTGAGAACCGCTGACTTAGAGAATCGGTTACGATAAGTACGGTTACTGCATTATGTAGCTTCGGTGCAGTACTTTGATTTTTATGTCGTCGTTTTATTTAATATTGAAAAATGGTCATACCATATTTATTAAGTTACGGTTGTATTATTTATATAAACAGAAATAAAATATTTCTAGCGTGTACACGCTTTCCGCTAAACAGAGCAAATAACGTTATTTAATCGATAGATTGGATAGATAACCGTATGCAAATATTCTTGTTGACGCTTCTTTTAACCACGGAGACATATTGCAAAGCAATCTGTTTCGAGGAACGATGATTATTTTAATTAGAAACTCACTGGACGTACGTTTAGGTTCAACTTGAATTAATAATAAAAATAGATATTAGAAAATTTATTGTATATTTGACAACACGTTAAGCAGAACCTTTCATCATGGTTTTTAAATTAACCTGTTGCAATTAAATTGCTGATTGCATTGAATCGCTAACGAGGAAATTAGAGATTCGAAAGCACGAATATGATAATGCCGAGGGGAAAAAAAAATTGTTTCAGAACTTATTGTAGTGTAATCAGTGCCTTTCGATAAAACGTTTTATATTTTTGGCCTTACAGTTAAAGCTTATAATTATTTACTGCTCCATACCAACCACGAAGGCAAAATATTAATATTAATATTTAAATTAATATTTAAATTGATATATATTTTTTTTTTAATTAAATAAATTTAACAGAAGAAATATTTCACTTTTTTTCAGACATACTACCCTACCTTCGCGTGATCGCAGAAATTTCAGAAGAATTAAAATTTTAAGTCCTACGCGATTGTATTGTCACGAGTAGTGTGTCCGGATGAGGTCTTCATCGACCGTAAGTTCATTTCGTAAGGTCGGTGGGACTTTCGTCCGTTTGCAAAACTCGCTGAATTCATCGAACGTACGCATAAACTTCTGGCTTGAATAAAATATCGAGGATAACGTACTACACGCATTAGCAAAGAAATTTATGGAGACGTTTATGGTGTCTTCTTCTACCGTGTCTGTCATGCCTTCTTACTACTGTATTTTTGCTAGTTCAAGTAACGGAATTCGTTGTTGATCGTACAAAATTAGAAGTGCCATTGTTAAAATTCTTAAAATTAAATTACACTATTGTCAAAGATTTTAGATAAGCTGTAAGACTCTCTAATTATGAAACAAGTAAATTGTTAACAATATTGTTCAAAATAAAAAACAGTACATTTACTAATATTTTATAATCTAAAAACGGTTCCAATGGTAAAGCAATTTCAGTTACAAGTAATAAAAAGCTGACGATCAGGATGATCCTGTTTATAAAATATGAGCATAGGAATAACATCATAAGTACACCTTATCATTTTATTAGTACTCTTTGTCATGTATCGTCGAGATGATTGTTTGATTAATTTTTAAGTAGTGAAAATAATTATCAAGCAATTAATACCTATCTAGATCTTGATTGCTATTTATTTTCCAAAGCAATGTTTAATTAAGTTTGAAATTCGTTTGAAGTACAGCTTAATATGTATTACATGATAACTGTAATAACACAAAGACGTTTCAAAACCATGATCCTGGAGAGAGATTTTCACCTATATTTCCTTATTTACACATTACGTGTGCTGCACCCTTTCCAGCTATTTTATTTTATTAAAACTACAGCAATAGAATGCGAGAAGTGCGATATATTTACATCCTCCAACCGGTATCGCTGGAACCTGCACTGAAATGGCATCATTCCACTGGAACACGCGGCCATCACGCGGTAATCGACTGAAGACTATCCACTAACGTGTGCCGGCCCCCGAACGCTCGTCGCGTGAACTTTAGTCCAAGTAACGTTCCTAATTATTCTGTGATCTTCAACCGTTGCCACGGTACAGTGTATCCCGCTGAACAACAGTGTGAACGAAAGTAAGTTAAACTTCGATTGGTACACGAAAATATACGATTTGTACGTGTTACACAGTGTCGAATCGTTGAACTTTGTCGAGGTTAAATAAAACGCCTGATTGAACAACGACCACGTATATTCAGGTTTATTGCACTCATTACCTTTAGTAAACTGATGCAAACAGTAGTCCTGTAATCTGTGTGGAAAGTTTCTATAAAATCACCTAATTATTTGCGTAATCTTTGAATATTCTCGTACAAAAAAAATATGCATACATATATATGTAATCATTGATCAACGTTGAGACAAATTATTCGATTTATGTAAGCATATCGGTATGCAAAATTAATATCATCGCCACCAGAGGACTAGAACGTACTTAATTTATATGTCGAGCTGTTTATTAAATATATTATATTAATGTTACTGTTATAATGTTATTTTATAGTGTTATAAATTTGTTATTTACAAAGGCTGTTTCTTAATTGTAATATTAATATGTCAACAGTATTTAATATTTTTAGTTTTTTTATACAATAAAAAAAGAACTTTTTATTTTAATTCCCAGTACCTTACATATTTGTATTGACACGTGTATAGTGTAGCATTATTTAAAAATTTTGTATTTTTTAACGTATTTTTCAGTAATAAATATAAGATAATAATTATCATTATTGTAATTCGTTAAAATCGAAGCTATACATAATATAAAATATTTAATTACCATTGTATAAATATAAACATTGTACTATTTTAAGTAAAATAATTAATCAAGGACTGATATTGGGAACTAGTATTTTTTAAGCTATTTTCATTGCAGATAACTTAAAAATTTAATGACTTCATTATCCTTGTTTAACTTCTCATTTAAAGTTGTTACGAAATATTTAATGTAATTTAAAAAAATTGTTTTCATTATTCACAAACCTGGTTGAATTATAATCTCTTCATGGAAAAGAAATGCACAAATATATTCGTCTTCTTATTATATAAAAATAATTACGATGAAGGAATTCAACCGTCTTACTTTGCATCATTAATTAAGTGAAGAAGCTAATACCGATAAGATTGCATTTAATCGGAACATATCGTTCGAATTCGAAACCATAGACGTTAGCTATAGTGTAATAAAACCCAATATGAGGAATTTATTACCGTAAAACAATAATTACATTTTAATAATTTATTTTATTTACATAATTAATATAAAAATTAAAGTGAATGTTTATATAATAAATACAATCCCAAAATTTATGAATTTCAGGTTTTAGTTGTATAAAATAATGTTTCATATATTAAAATTTATTTTTGTATCAATGTTATAAATAAATACAGAAAATAAATGAAAAAAAATATTTTTCTTTTGAACGTATTAGAACTGGAGTTGTTCTCGTAGGAATTCTCAACATTACCCAAATGCTATTAAATTTTAGACGAAGTTGCTTCTATAATTTGTATTAAAGGATACAAAACTTCTAAGACACAAAAGTTTAAAATATTTTTGTATTACAACTTTAATTTTTGATATTTAACTGTTATCAGATTGAAATATAAAATTGTAAAACCCAAGGCTTGTACGGCAAAATGTTACCTGCCACTAAAGCGTCAACGAATAAATCAGTTCAAGGTGAAGTTCATTCTAAATCAGAAGATACTTCAGTGATTATGAATAAATTAGCACATGCCACAACCGTCTCTCTCGAAGATCAAACAAATAAAAATTGCGAAATGAAAACGGAACGAAAGAATTCGAAAGATGTTGAGGCACAGAAGAAAGCGAAATTGCGAAATGAAAATCTGACAGACTTAAAGCGAGAACATTCCAAGGCTGAAATCGTAGAATCAAAAGACACTGAAGTGACAACGAAGAAAGTTGAAACAGAAGAAGATGAAGAATCAAACAATTTGAAACAATTGAATGTACCAAAGTGCAAAATGATTCCTGTTGCTGATAAATCTGTAAGTTTGCTTTACCTAATGTTATAATCACTTTTTCCTTTGTAGTAATAGCAATATTCTTAACAACTTATTTAATGAACTTAATGTGTATAAAGCATCTTGTATTTTATTTATTATATCTGTTAATATTATCATAACGTTTGTACGTCTATATAAATATTTTAAGCAGCAAATAATTTTAATGATGAGTTCATTTTCACTGAAATGCTTTTAGGATGCTCAAAAACCTTCGAATGCTGCTGTTCCTCGAAAACGTCCTCCTCTATCTGCACCGCTCTTAAACGAACCCCCACTTGTTTTAACAACGCATCTTGTACCTTCATTACCTATTAGCTTGTTTGAAGTGCTTGTAGAAGCAATCGAAATTGCTACTGAAAAACCAGTAGTGTTGCTGTATGAACCTAGAAGCGACCGACCAGTTGCAAAGGATGTTGCAAATATTGGTATGCTACTATATCAAAATATATAAATATATTACAATGCATCCTCTTTTGAGATTTTTTATTTTTGTTGATAGTGAGAAGTGTTTTTCTTTTTATAAGCTAACCTTCATTCATTCGTGCTTTATAAATATAATAAATTACGATAATATTGTAAATAAATAGTTAGCATCTTTCAGCTATTTTACCAGCAAGCATGGACTGGGAAGATGGTGAACTTTTACCTGCAACCTTTTGTTTTGAGCATCATCTCAATAAAACCAATTCACCCTGTGTTTATGCCGATGTTATTGTAGCTGCAGACCGTGCACCATATGTAGAAGTAAAAATAAACATGAAATATGAGTTATAAAAATTTACACACATTAATTTATGGATATTTTTACAGGATATCACAGATCTTCGGGGCCATAGATGTTCTCTTCCCGATCGAAAGAAACAAATTGGCGCTGCCGCGTTATTATTTAATTATTTACACACAAAAGGAGAAAGTCCAGCTTTTTTTGGCAATACTCTTGGTCTGTATTTACTATCACTGATAAAATATTATTTGTTATATCTGTACCAAAAGAATGTTGATTAACGTATGAATTTAATTTTTAGATGCTGATACACAGGTTGCGACTTTGCAAATGGTTGCAGGAAAACAAGCAGAAATTGGAATTTTAGAATCTCCTGTTATTAAATGTCATAAAAATTCATTGCCGGGAATTAATTCCCTTTATATTTTAACAAGCTTAGGACCTTTACCACCTTACCGCATTATGGTAAAGAATACAATTCCAGGTATGCAAATTTTACGGAAAAATTAAATGCAAATAGTTATATTTTTGTTTTTTCTTTTGTTAATAATTATAGCTTATTGTTTATTATATTTACAGATATTCTCATAAAAAAAATCACAGCTTATTTGTTAAACATAAATGAAGATAAAGAATGGACAGATAGATTTGCTCCTTTTGGTATTACTGGTTTCGCAAAAAATTCTGAAAGTTTATACGAGCTCAGCGACGTAAAATCTGTAGCTACAAGCGTGCGTTACTATTAAAAACTACATTGTTCTTATTGAATTATTTATAAGTACACACATAACTGCATATGTATAATTATATGTTACTGTTACTATTGTTATACTTCTTGGCATTTTTATTCTTCACACATTACAAGTTTAATAAATACAATAGTCGATCATGATTTTCCATATATACAAACTGATTTAAAATACTTTCTCTCAAGCAAACACTCTAATAGATTAATTTGTAGTTACAGTGCATTTACACGAAAAATATCCGCAGGAATTACTTTACAATTTAGTTAATATTTGTCAATATTTCGAAGATATCGATAATAGCCAAAAATTTATAAGGTATCGTATATAATGCAGATTAAAAAGGATAATTAAATAATATTGAGATCACCAAAAATTTGGAGGAAGTTGACCATCGGGAGGAGATATAGAACCTTTTGCTAAACTATTCCTTAAAAATTCTTCAAGTCGTATTAATGGGCCACCACCAATGCATCCTACGTTTTGCATGCGTGGGTAATATTCTTCTGACAATAAGATTAACAGCTTATGAAATTGCTTTGGATAAGCAGACCATAATGCATTTCCAGCAACTTCAAGCATATCCAATAAAAGAGTTGCACAAAGATCTGATACTTCTTTTCGTGGTTCTGAAATAAGATTACAGAATATTATTGAATATTCCAGATAAACTTTGATATTTTTTTAACCAATTAATTACCGATGTTTAAGATAGCAGCCAACCATCGCCATGCATTTTGAAGTCCATGCGGATTAGGTTTAGTAATTCCTTTCCTTTGGGACGTAATAGTAATAGAAGCGTACAATCTCATTAAACCAGACATTCTTTTCAAAAATTTATCATATTTTTCAACTGTACCATCTTCAGTATATTTATAACCCATCAATTTGTAATAATCTTCATTCGACTGCCCCACCATTTTCGGCATACAAACCGGAACCGTAAATGGACAGACATTATGAAAGTATGCCAAAAGTAAATCACCAAAATCGAAATGATCGTTCCAAAGAGCGACAATTATGGCAGCAATTGGAAATGCCATTTTTGGTTTACTTGAAACAAGTGTTTCACCTTGATTCTGTTAAAATGCATTATATATACATATATATCAATCATCTTATAAGTTAAAATATTTAGAAGAAACATTAGAAATTTATATATAATTACATACAACTATTTTTTTAGCTAAAACATTTTTACAAAACGCTGCTCCTTGCGAATGTTCGTTAACATTTGGCCATGACTTTCCTATAAGAAGATTATGCAGCCTTTCATATTTATCCCTCAAATGTTGTTCATTAATGCCAGATATTGCATTTACTGGTATATTTATCGCTTTTTGACATTCAAATCTAAATTTTTTTGTAGCTGCCGATTGTGCAAATTCATCAAAAACTTTTACATAATCTTTCAAAAACTGTTGACTGCTTAAATATATTTGTAACGATTCTTTATCAACATATTCATATAGATGGTCTGTAAATGAAAGCAAATATTCACTATTGAGTTTGAAGGATATAAGTTGCACTGCATGCAATTGACTTTATTTTACCTTTATCTAATTCGGTCGTTGATATACTTTCTTTTTCATTAACAGTTGGAGCAGTTTCTTGTGAACCAACTGTAGAAATTGTGTTCTCTATTTCTACATTCTTTTGTTTTTCTTCATCTACATATATTTGTGCATGATTACTTTGCTCATCAGAACTTATTTGTTCTGGAACAACTGCTTCACAAACTGTTTGACTGCTTTTAAGTTCCTGTCTTTCAGGCTCTTGTGATTGTATGTTAGAATGTATTGTATTTTGTATTTCAGCTAAATTTATTTCATATTGAACATTTATCCTATCTAAGATATATGAAAACCAAAACATAAAATATAGTGCATTATATATCAAATAGAAAATATAGAAATAAATGTAATACAAAGGACACCTTACCTATTTCTGATTGAAACATGCAAAATATTTCATTAATTTGATAAACTATTTTTTCTGTGATATTCAAATCAAGAGATGTTACTTCACCTGTCTATAGAAAAAAAACACATGTTTGTATTTTTTAATTATTAAAAATATAAAAACACAAACTAAATATTAATTAATAATGTGCTCTTCTTTCTATGCCTCACCTTAAGTTTTTCATCTATAAGCTTCATTTGATTGTGTAATTCTTCTAATTTTGCAATAAATGATGATAATACTAAAGTAACAGAATTCTTATCCTTACAACTTTCAGAGAGTGTCACAATATCATGATATTTTGTACCATATATAGTTTTTAAAGTCATTATTTTTTTAGTCAATTCTTCTTTCTCTTTCATTTTTTTTCTATATTCTTCAAGTTCTTTTTGTTGTTCATATCTTCTACGCATTTCTTCTTGTTCTGCTATTCTTTCTTCAGCTAATATATATGCATAATTTTCCTCTCTTTTGCGTTCACGTTCTTTAGCCATATGTGAACGTGACATTGCTATATGTTCCTGTATAGTTCTACCATTTTCTTTCATGTGTTGCAAATGACGTTCAATCTTTTTCTAAAAAAAATTAAATTAATATGATTTCTTACACTTTACTTAAAAATTATGAAATCTGTGGTACCTGAACTTCTTCCTTTCTTTGATATTCACTTTCTAAGAGGATTTTTTTTACTGAAAATGTAATACCACTCTGCATAGAAATTTTACTTTGTGAGCGAATAGATTTTTGTGGAACTGTGATATTACAAGAATTTCGTTCATTTTCTATATTTTCTGATTTTTCACTTTCATTTTCATTTGTGGTTAAATCAGGACCAATTGTAATTCTGTCTACCTCGCCTGATATACGAGAAGCTTTTTTCAAAACAGATACTTTGAGACAAGCAAAATCAGATGTGATATCATCCATGTTTGGATCCTGCCAAAGAGTCAAATGTTGCAAAAGTATAAAAACATTATAATAATACTGCTATGTTATACTTACAGTTTCATCTTTAGTGCTTACGAAATGAGGCATGTTTAATGTTACGTTTTACAAAATAGAATATGACGTAATAAATTTCAAAAGATCGGGTATTTACAAAAGATTCCAAGCACTATTATAACCTACGAATTTATGTTTGTCCACATTTACTCCATACACACGTACATACGGTATTATCAGGTATATCATATAGTGACATCACAACAAAGTTCATATGAACTTAATTTTTAAATATTAACATTTTGCCCATTAATCGAAAATATATCAACATACACTACATTCATCCATCAAACATACCAAATATACGCAATGCAACACTGATTAATATTTTTAGTGGCTTACTGAGGGCGCTGCTTACGCTTCTAAAAAAAGAATAAGTATAAACATTTCAAACTAAAATTACTTTTAAGTTTAAGGATTTTAATCAACATCCAATTGAACAACAATTTAACATTTCATTTATCCAATATTTTATTTTAAATATTATAACAAAAGTTTATATTTTAAACTAAATGCATATTCTATCTAGTTTATCTTATTTAATTACAATGGTACTTCAAAATTTTTTATAAAAATTATTATAACTAAAAACAAAATTATTATTATCAACTTGCAAAGTACCTGATTGTTTCATATTATAATGCAAATACAGTTATACTTTTGTTTGGTAAAAAAGTAAAATAACAATAAAATAATTTACAAAATTACTAACAAGATAAAAATTAGAGACTGATACTACATTCTGTATACTATTTAACTGCTTATAATTGTATTTCATTCAGAGTACAGTGCTACATACCTAGAATTAAATTTTCAAACTCTAATTATATAAAACAATAATTTACTTTACATATAAAAACGATTGTTTGATTTGGCACAATTTCATTTGTTATTGTTATTGCAATTTATGCAACTTATCAAGCAGTTAATATAATCTGCATACAAGCTGTAATTATGGTATTCTATAAGATCTCTAAGGGTTAACTATATTATTGTACATAAATTGTTAAGTAGATACGACTTTCTTAAGTATTCAGTAAATAATTTTGTGTAACTTAATTAAGTTTGAAATTTTGTTTCATCAAACAAAATATTTCTAAGTATTTCACTTTTGTTTTTTAAGTGCCATTTGCATAAAGATTATACATATAAACGTGATTCTAGGAAACACAGAATCTAATAACACATAAGGTACATAAATTTAAATATTCTTAACTCATTTAATAAATACTTTGAAATAATTTCAGTTGCTCTGCAATGGAAACATATGGAAGCTAATATTGAAACACATTTGGTCTCTTAACTTCCATCATTACTTGATTTCAATATACTGAATTACTACCATTCCTAAATTTGTTATAATTACTAAAATTGATTACTAACTATTCTTATATGCTATTAATACGCTCATAAAAGAGAAGATATGGCATCGCACACAAAGCCTCAATTAAAGGTATGTTCTCAACTACATTATCTGAAGTATATAACCACTGGTTATTTTTATTTCCTCGTCTGTAACAGACAAAATGCCCAGAATCAACTGGTCCGCGATGTTCTACAATTGCACGCAACTGATACTTGTGCTTATCTTGTAATGTTGTTCTATTAGCAAGCAACATAGTTGCCTCAGGATCACCCTATTAATACATATTTTCTTTTAAATTAGTAGTAAATAAACATATTTATCATGAAATATGAGTATCATACCCGTGCGTTCCGTTTTTTCGTTTCTGTAAAGGTGTATGGATCCAAAGTTAATATTTCAGGAAATTTTACTGGATCATCTCTCTTAATCGGTATCCCTGATGAACTCCATGTAGTTCTTGATATATGTAAACACAAACATTTAGGAAGCTTGCCTAGTGTTAAGGTTTTAATAGCGAAACAACGCATTCCGCATCCATCACATAGTACATCTTGAACAATTTCACTCGTTACAAAACGCGTTAATAATTCTTGCAATGTATGATGTGATTTACTATGTGGACCCAAAGGAGGCAAGGGCAAAGAAATTGTTTCAAGTTTATCATAATGGACTGCAGACTGTAAAAAATATTTTTATTTATTTATTCGAACATAATATATTATTATTGAAATAAAAAACTAACCTTCCATTTACAACAGCTGCATTGTAATTGACTAGTTAGTAAACCTGAAAATGGGTGCACTTCTACTGATACTGATGAAGAATTAGAAAATGACATTGCACATAAAGAGCTCCATGGTTTAAAAGATTCTTTATTTTCTCCACCTCCAATATTTTTAGAAAGTAGTTCTGAAGATCTAGCAAGAATCATTCCTGGCTTATTATATGCTATAGGAATACTTGATATAGATGTTGTTGATGACATTACATGACTATTGCAATTTCTGTCAAAACCATTGGGAATGTTAGGGCTCTTATTAACTGAAACAATATCATTACAAGATACACTTCTAATTGTTATGGGATCACTCAGTTTTTTTAGATCTTCTTCATTCTTTGCCATCACTGGACTTTGTGGTAAAGCATCAGATAAACAACCTTTCTGAAATGATTGTTAAAAATATATTTCATTTATCAATGTGTGCATCATATTATATATTATACATATTATAATGGATCAGATAAAGTTGTAAAAGTATTTAGAATACTCTATATATTATAACCAACTTATAATATTGCATTTTTTATTAGATTTTTAAAGCTTCATAGTTTCTAAGCATACCCTATTCCCAGATTGAACTTCTGCTTGTAATGCACTAAGTACTATATGAAATAATTCATGTACATCTTGGTGGCCGGGTGCAAATTTCCATTGATTACCAAGTGATGAAATGATTTCAATTGGTGTTACATCACCATATAAATCTTCTGAATATCCATTGATTTCTAATTGGAAAAGGATTTTTAATATCACACCTTACTTATAAATTTTGATTATATTAGTTGCCTCAATGTATCAATACATTGTTTATTTTTCTTATAATATAATATTAATTATGTACAAATGACATTCAAAAAATTGATTTTTATATCATAGTCTAATTCTTATAAAAATGAATCAAAATACATTGTTTCAATAACATACTTTCAAAAACAGACAACAGTGTTGGAATAAAATTAACTTTAACTCCATTTTTTTCACGCTGATTTTTTAACCATCCAATAAAAAGTGGACACGCAGCTAAAGCTTGTAAAAGAGAATTCAAAAAACAAGTGTATCCTATATTATTGATTCCAACGATTTTTCCTAAAAAAAACACGTGAAATGTAATAAAACATATTCTCTGCAAAATTCTTAGAAATTATGAACATTTTTCATTATACCTTTTTTCCTAGGTTTAGGAGATGGACCCCATAAAACAAATGCTGCAACAGCTATTGCAAATCCTACACTAGCAAACACCGCAACTTTTTCTACATCCATAATCTCGGGATATTCGTTGAAGTCTGGAATTTTCTTAAAAAACTGCAGAAGTTAACCTACACGACAATTCAAGCAACATTATATATTAATATATAATACCCGTTAACAAATGCACGTGAATCTTTTCTAAAATAATTAATGATTTTCAACTCAAAAAGTTAATTTTTTACTATTCTCATAATTCGTTCGAAATTAGCAGGTTGTGAATGAAGTTCATGCAAGAAATTTGATTACACTTTGAACAACCTTCACAAAATAATAACATAAAGAAGTATCATTCGTTTATTATTTATAAATTTAATTGTTATCTTTTAATACGTGGACTCAGTCTGAATGAATTCTTCATAAAAAAGATCTTGATTCTATAAATCAGTAATGTAGCTGTGTTCCCGACGGTCTAATGTTGAAATAGTTGTTTGGCGTCATAAATACAAGTAAATATAGATTTTTATATAGGTTATGTAAACATTGCGATTGTATTTATACGGATAACATTAGTAGTTAATGACATACTAACGTAAAATATTATAAATAAATTACAACAAATCAAGTATAGAGAATAAAATAAAAAAACGTAATCATATGCATTTTATAATCTATATTAAAAGAATAGAACCATTATATTTTCTGCAAAATTTAATCAGAGAAATTATTAAATATAACAAAGTACAATGCAAAATACTTTGAATTCATTTTTATAATGTTGAAGCAGTAATAGGGATTTTTAAACACGATTGTTGAAGTCGATTATCGAAATTCAATTTCTCGATATTTAAAATTGTACATACTTCAGATGAAACTAATCGCATAGTATTTCATTGCAAACAAAACGATATGGAGTGACGTTGCTTTCAACGTTTTTCTTTTTGATTAATTCTTGAAATTCATCGTTATAAATTATTTTAATTCTGTGCTTGCGTCAGGTAAATGTTTATTTTGTAAGTACTTGTGTAAATTTAATGATACGTACATCTATACGTGCATATGTGTGTGTGTATACATTGAACACTAAAGTAAATTAGAGTGAACGTGTAAGATCTGAAAATGTTCCCACGTTCTTGCTCTACAAGTGTGTGTTACGTGTGTGTGTGAAATTCTTGAGTAAGAAGATGAACGCCCAGGCATCGGAACACGGTCATGCTGTTGTTGTGTGGGAGTGGGAAAATCGTCACGGACGTTGGAGACCCTACAGCCCTGCGGTATCACAACAGCTTGAAAGAGCACACTGTAAAAAGCTTACCCGAGTTTTCCTTAATGATGCAGATCCAAATTTGGATAGGTTTGAATTTATACATATGATTATTTTATATAATAGAATTTTATAATGTATATTATTCAAAAAATTTCCTTCAGCAAGTATAGATAAACGGAAAATATTTAATATTAACAGGTATTACATAAATTTAAAAACTAAAACACAATGTAGCGAGGATGGAGATGAAACACATAATGTTAGAAGAAAGTTTTACCTTCCAATTTCACCAGCAGGAAAAGGAGCTAAGTGGGAATGGGCTGGTGATACAGATGACTGGCATACTTATGATATGGAAGTGCAATGTCTTATAGAAGAAGCATGGGCAAGGGTAAACATAGTAATAATGTTAATTTTGTCAAAATAATATTAATTTCTTATTTTAGGGTGACAAAACCATTGATGTTTCTAAAACATATTTGGGTTTTCCTTATATCATAAACTTCTGTAATTTAACTCAAGTACGTTGTTGTACTGGATATGTAAGACCAATACGACGAATTCAGCAAGCACCTTATCCTTTAGTCAAAGTTGCTTTAGAAGAATTACAAATTATTTCTGATAAAAAGGTTACATCTGCAGCTGTTAAAAATTCAGCTACAAAAGTAACACATAAAAAGTCATCTACAGGAAGTACAAAAAAGAATAATAAAAAGGTAGAAAAAGTAATTGCTATTATAAATATCTATATATGTTTATAGTGTAATATTATGTGTTGTAGGGAAAAAATGGAGATACTGGTCCATCAAATATAGCTCGTGTTATTTTGAGTAACTTTAATATATTTAGTAATAAGCATGGAGTGGAAAACAATAATTCAATTCCAACTATTGAATCTAGTCAAAAGAGGAAAACTTGGGATAGTGCTTTGGATGTAGATTCTAGTAGCACTAAAAGTGGTCGAAGACCAAGTGTTGATACTGTTTCTACATACTTAAGTCATGAAAATCCAATAGATTTATTGGATAGTAGTGTAGGAAGCGATGATGCATTTAAAGATACTATTTTGGGTAATTTATTATACTTTCTTTAATTATTTTCAGAACTGTATAAACTATATTAAAAAGGAACTATTTTATTCAGGTGTAGATGCTGAGTCAGATGTAATTTCTCAGTATGTGAAAGTAGTAGAGAGTGATAATTCTGACTCTTGTCCTGTGTGTCTTGGTGTACCAGAGCCACTAACAGTAGAGTTGACTCGTTGTAAACACAGATTACATCTAGCATGTTTGAATGCCATGCTAAGCTGTCAACAGCCTCCAATGTACATACAGTGTCCCGTTTGTCGCTTAATTTATGGAGAAAAAAGAGGAAATCAACCGCCTGGTACTATGAATTGGACAAGAATACCTCGAGCTTTACCTGGTTTTCCAAATACAAATACAATACAAATAACTTATGAGTAAGTGAATCAAAAACCTTTTTAATCTTTCGTTTTATTAAAGCTTTGAAGTAGATGGTTTTCAATAAATCCTTTGATATTACTTTATTAAATAAAAATACTTCTTTTTAGCATTCCTTCAGGAATTCAGGGAAATGAACATCCCAATCCTGGTCAAGCTTATTATGCTGTAGGTTTTCCACGAGTATGTTATCTTCCAGATAATAATTTAGGTCGTAGAGTTTTAAGATTACTACAAATTGCATTTGAACGGCGATTGATATTTACGATCGGACGGTCAGTAACTACTGGACGTGAAGATGTGGTAACATGGAATGAAATTCATCATAAGACTGAATTGGGCCCATCAACAACTGGACATGGTTATCCTGACAAAAGTTATCTTGAAAGGACATTAGCTGAATTGGCAGCTCAAGGTGTAACAGATGGGCAAACATCGACCACGTTGTATCAAGAATTACAATAAAGTAACAATCTTTACTTAATATTTCATATATAATCAAATTTTACAATCAATGTTACATATTTGGTAATTATATAATTTCATTCAATGCTTTACTTGACTTTTTTTTAGTAATAGCATTATATGTTATAAATGGAATTATGTATTTAAACCAAATATTTTAAATAATATAAGTAGACTACCTAAAATTTTACACATAGGAGTTGAGTTAAAAAAATACTTGGTTACCATACTTAGTACAGGATTAATAATTAATATTATATTTCCTAAAATTTTCTCAAAATTAATTAGGTAGCCAAAATAAATGTATACAACAATACAGAGAGCAGTTAATTTGTTTTATTTGGTTACAGCAATTTGATTGCTTATGAAAGTTTCTTTTAAACTTAGAAATCTTTAATTTTGTTAATTGTTTTATATTTTAAAATTCTTCTCCTATTTTTTTTCTTGTCCTAAAGTATCATTGATATAATTATTAAACGTTAAATATATCATACAAAAAAAAAGTAAAAAGGTGTATATTAAGATATAGTTACTATATTATATACAATGTAGCAATTGTTAGAATTAAAATATATTTTTAAATGATCATTGTTGTATTGTAATAATTCTAAATATTTGTATTTATACATATTGTAAATGTAATGTTCTAATATTACTTTACTATATTTTACAAACAGAATCTTTTTGCTTCATTTATATCATATGATATTTATGTATATGTTTATTTTGCTCATTCCATTTAACAGATAAAAATAGCATTTATATATTGTATAGATATTAGTTTTCCTATATTGTACTACTTTAGAGAAGTTACATAGATATCTTTATAAGAAGTAAATGAGTGAATGTTTTTAATTGAAAATTTATATGTACTCTAAAATAAGAAAAATATATGTTGTAACAGAATTGTATAAAATTACGTATTTATAACAGATTTTGTTATTTCAGTTACTGGTTTTCGTAATCATACTTGTACAAAGTTTTATCATAGTTTTCGCTTATTAATATTAAAAGTTATTATTGATATACGCACACCCAACCAATAAAGTTGATCGTTTGATTCTTTTCGAATCTACATGTGATAGGTGGCGCGACTTTCAATCTGACAAAATGGCCGAAAATTGATTTTTATACGTGGACGTGAGTTCTATGAAATTTTTGATGTTTAACTACAAACGAACGACGTACATGTTGAAAAATGATAATGTTCTGAGATAAGGAGGACTATATCATTTTGGATTGTGATCAATTAAGTATATTTATTAGGATCAACATACTAAACGTAAAGGACTTGTATGTTATACTACTTGGCGCAGAGACGTCCGGTAAATTTCTAATGTTTTTTTGAAATAAGAATTCGCGCCTAAATGAGTGCTAAAGGGCAGCACAATTGCGTTCTATGTGACTCAAAATTAGAAACCAAGGAAGCTTTACAAGCACATTTTAGGTATTCAAAGAAAATATTCCTATTGATATATTCATAACCAAGCAAGCACTCATAAACAAGAATATTTTAATAGATATGACCTATATTTTCCTCCTACTCCAATACATATTTTCAGCAAAGATAATAAACAAAAATGTTTTTAAATAGTTGACATGGTAATTGTGACATTCAGCTACATTACCGATAGAGTATTGTTCCTGCTATGTATTTTTCCGATTGCTTATATTTTCTAGTTTTCGGAATAGATTCTTTTTTTATATTTTATGATAAAATCAGTAACAACGAGAGGAAATCACAATTAAACTATTACAGAAAGTATAATAAAAGATACATTTAAAAACATTTTTGAAATTTAAATTGCTTCTAATTCATTTAATAATCTTTTTTGGAAAAATACAATTCTGCTTAAATTGTTAATAAACATTAAAATTGTTAAGAACTAATTATATATTTTTTGTCAAAACTTGGTATGTTTAATATAACATTAATTAATAACTAATAATGTAATAACAATACATTATATGATGTAAAAACTATTAATCAATATTAAATAACAGAATTATATAATTTTATAAAGTAATAACAACAAAGTCAGAAGGAAATTTTTTTTATTTATAGATTTTAGTATTTTTTGGCAAAAAGTATTTATAGTTTTAAAAAATTATTTGTATTAGTATTGAAAAGTTAATTAGAGAAAAAAATGTATAGAAATAATGTTTTTAAAGAATGTAAAGATCTACATAATATAAAATATATTTTATTTGATTTTGATTAATTACATATTATGTTTTAGTAGATGTTAAAGTTTTTATTGTTTTGTTGTGTTATAAGATAAATCTAGACATGTAGAATACTTTTTAATTGTAAAATATAATTTTTAAATCAGTCTGAATTGTTTTTTTGTTTATGGAGTTTTTAATAACTAATTTCCAGAAAAAGAAGAGAAAAAATGTATCAAAATAAATTTTACTCATTGAAATAATGTTTTAGAAATAGTAAATTGAATTGCATGTAAAGTGTTCAATACTGTGTATATAGGAAACATGCCAACAAAGAAATAGATACTCGTGGCAGACCTGTGAAAACAAATAAAAATGATGATACCCAATGTGATATGTGTGGACAAACATTTGATTCAATAACTGCAACAATACGACATAGATTTAAGGTTCATCCTAATTCACCAACCAAATTTTATTGTCATTATTGTGGAATGCAATTTCCTTTAAAAGTATGTTTTTATTTTTACATATTATATGTTTCATCTCTTATTTTGTAAGCTATTCATTTTTTATTAGACACACAGGGATAATCATCAAGCATCACACGATTCATCTGAAAGTGAAAGGAAAGAACAACATAAGAAATGTGAAGACTGTGATGTATTATTTTATAATGAAAAGGCTTTAGATTATCATTATCGTTCTATACATAAAAGGTTGCAATCTTTTTTAACAGTAATTTACTGTTGTTAGTTCTTAAGTTACATGTAATAATTTAATTTATAGGATGGTACACTTATTTCAACCAATAGCAACACCTCCCCCTAGTAATAAGATTAAAGTGAACTCAATGAATGATGCTCTCAGTGTATATTACTGCCATTTGTGTGGAGCTGAATACATTATAAAATTTAATTTACAACGACATTTGGAACGAGCTCATACTCAAGTAAAGCAATATAAGTAAATATTACATAAACAGATTTTGTGACTTGTTTATTATATTTATACATTTTATCATTGTAATTAACAGGAAGAAAGAGAAGCTGTTCCAGAAGATCTAATAAAATGTACAGTTTGTGCTGCTTTATTTTGTAGTAAAAAAGCATACGAAGTACATAATAGTTATCATCAACCAGATGATTTATATGTAACATCAGAAGAACAGAGATTGCAAACTGTAACTAAAGTAGATCAAGATTTTGACATTAGGCGTGTTGAAGGAGTTGCTGACAAATATGTTCCAAAAAGTAATACCCCTAAAAGGCCTGCAAAAAATTGGCCAAAGGTATCAGTAATTAAATTTTTTATTTGCATGATTATTAAATTTATTGATTCAATTAATAAACTATGTTATTTTATAGCCTAAAAGAACACAAAAGGTAGAAGTAGCACAAAAAGACTATTCATCTTCAGATGATGAACCTAGTGTTGCTTATGAATCTAGTGATTCTGAAAGTGATCTTCCATTGAAACAAAGAATTTGTAGCTAACGGAGGTCTTACTGTTTATAAAATATTTCTATGTTTATACTTTTTAAATGTTAAAATTATGTCAAAATGATTATCATTGTGAAATTGTCATGCAGATTTTATTTTTAATTTTTATGCAAACATAAAATGTGATTGTAGATGATAATCTCTGTATTAGTATTTTTTATATTAATATATATACGTATTTTCGTTTATTTAATTTACCCTCCTAGCAACATTCCGTTTACATCGTTAAAGTAATTGTCATAAATACATTTTTTGCATTTAAAATATTTTCATGTAGCTGCATGAAACATAAATTTGAATTTCTGTATTTCTAAATAAATTTACTTATATAACCTATATAATAAAATAAAATATCTAAACATTAAAATCAATATAAAAAACTGAAATATGGAAGTTATGATAATATTGTATTCAATAAACAAACTTTTATCTTTTTAAACAATTTTTGCAAACAAATTAACCGATTTTAAAGTTAACAAGGTTTGTAAATAGGTTGTGTACCAATATTCTAGATTAGAAAAGTATTTATTTTTGAATACACATAGTGATTTTTCATAACACAAGATGATTATATGAAATTGTTTAAAGAAATAAATTTTATTTACTAAAAGAATGAATGTTTAATTTAAAATTAATGGTAATTATCTGTTTGTTTTTTATATAACAGATTATAAAGAATGAGTAATTCTTAGAAAAGTTAAAATATTATTAGAAATTATTTAGTTTAAGAAACTAGTTACTTTTAAGTATTACTATTGGTTATAGTTTCTTCCGTCAAGTACGGAAAAGATGCAGTCGCCATTTTCCATCGTTGGTTTTTACGTGTGTGTGCAGTGCAGTTACTTCACGACTCAAATTCTTATTACGTGGGCGTAAAACATTCAGTGGTACATTTTTGTTAATTTTTAATTGCTGAAAGTTAATAAGAAAATATGGGACGTAAAAAGAAGAAGCAATCGAGACCCTGGTGTTGGTATCCTTTTCCAAAATACCCTTTATTATGGGATACTTTACGTAACTGTATTTTTAGAACATAAATCAGAATTATGATTATAGTACTCTAATAATTGTAAGATTAAAGGTATTTTAATGTTTTATTATTTTTCATATTATTGTATATTCGTGTATTTTGTTTTATAATTTGGAACTTCTTAACTATATCATGGAACATTTTTGACGCGCTAAGTAAAAGCGTATGACGAGTTAAAGTGGCTGAATCTGTGAGAAATCGATATTTCGTTAGCAACTATATTCGACTATATTTTTTTCATTATTGTACAAGAATTTATTTATAAAGAATTTACACTATTCAATTCTATGTTAATAATGTATGGATTGGGATTAATTTTGAAAGTTTATTTTGGGTGGGTTACTATATTATTTATAAAATATAGATGAATAGATATATTTAAATCTTTACTGTAAAATGCTATTTAAATGTTTATGTTAATTTGTAGTGAGAGAGTAATCATAATAAAAGGTTAGAAATAGCAAAATTATGTTCTTTTGTAACAGAAATCAATGTAGGATTTAAAATTTATATAGTTACAAATATGTAGTATTATTATAGTTAAGTGGAAATAATAATTTATATAGTTTAACAATGATTGATAGCTATTTAAGTTATTAAATGTTGATTATATATCCAGACGTTTAAACAGTTCTAGATAATTTTAGCTTATAGATAATTAAATGTGTAAGATACTTTATTTGAATGTGATTAACAAATATTATTACATTAACATGATGTACTATCATGATATACTGATATAAAAATGTATTACATATTGTTATGTAAATTTCCTTAATTAATTTATTAAGGTACTGTAATAGAGAATTTGAAGATGAAAAAATTCTTATTCAGCATCAAAAAGCAAAACACTTTAAATGTCACATTTGCCATAAGAAGCTTTATACGGGACCAGGACTTAGTATACATTGTATGCAGGTAATATTAATAGAACATATATATTATTTTTATATGAATATAATTATATATATAAAGGAGAAATTGTTGTTATCTTAATTTTTTCAGGTACATAAAGAAGCAATAGATAAGGTACCTAATTCTTTGCCAAATCGTAGCAATATTGAAATAGAAATTTATGGTATGGAAGGTATACCACCAAATGATGCAAAAGAGCATGAAAGGCAAAGAAATGGAGGTAGACCAGGTTCACCGAGTTCTGGTGAAGATGAACCTGTTCGAAAGAAAGCAAAGCCAGAGGGTTTATTAGGTTCTGCACCAGGAGCAATGCCTACAGGTTCCAACATGATGCCAGGTGTAATGCCAGGTATGGGAGCTCATCCTGGTATGCCACCAATGGGACAGTTCCCACCACCCATGCACCATATGATGGGACCTATGGGTCCTGTAGGTCCACCTTTCATGGGTCCTGGGTATGTATAATTTATTCTTTTAAAACCAGACAACGCGAAAGAAGACTTAAATATCCGATATTAATTTAATACAAGTTAGGTAAATACATTCTAAAGTTTTTAATTTTATAAATATTGTAAAACATTTTAAAATAGTCAAACAAAGTGATAAATTTGGTTTTTCTTTATAGTATGATGCCTGGAATGCCAGGTATGCCTCCTGGTATACAACCACCAGTGTCAGGTGCATCCATACCACCAACACGACCATTATTTCCAAGTGCTGTTTCAACAGCTGCATCTACAGCTGTTAGTTCTCCTCTGGGTACAGATTTTAAACCAATTACATCAGTGGCTGCTGGATCCATAGGACCTGTTAAGCCAACATTTCCTGCTTATAGTAATGCAGATAGTAATATCAATACTAATAATAATATTGGAAGTGATCAGAAAGTAAATCTTATAGCCACTACTAGTGCTGCCATTAAAATAATTCATCCTCCCGAGGATCTTAGCCTAGTAAGTTAACTATTCTCTATTTGTATATTGGTTATAGATGTAGAAAACAAACGTAATAATTATATATTTTAGGAGGAAATTAGGGCAAGACTTCCGAAGTATCAACGACGACAAACTGAAGAAAGTCGAAATGCACAGGCTGATGCCAATCAACAAGCTGCAGTATTACAGCAACAGCAGCAACAACAACAGCAACAGCAGCAGCAACAACAGCAACAACAACAGGCTGCTGCTGCTAATGCAGCTGCTGCCTTTCAGGATCAACAGCAGCGACAACAAGCGGCATTAAATGCTCTTCAGCAACAGCAACAAAGATTTCAAAGACCTCCACAAGCAGTAATGGTTCCTGCATCTGCAGCAATGCCAGTTAGTTCTGTTGCACTGATGGCACCGCTTATGCGGCCTACTATGACTCTAGCCACACCTGCTCTGATTCATGGAGGTAACATGATGCGACCGCCCCCCATGGGCCTACCACCAGGTAAGTCCCAATGATTTAAAATGCTCGTCTTTATTTCGACAAGAGCACCCCATCAATATCCATTAATCTGCGTAAATATTATCAATTTTAAATCAAATTTTTTTAAATGTATGTTTTCCAGTATTTTATTTAGAACTGTCAAAGACGTATTAAATAAATATTTTATATAATTTTATTAAACTTTGTTAGGTAAAAAGCGATTCTTTTTTCTGTAATTGCACAAATTTTAATAGAATTTTTATGCTTCTTTGATGGTTCAGCATTTATTACTCATTTCAAAGACAGCAAAAATTCATGTTCACAGACCTTGATCCGAAGTAGAACATATTGACATACATGTATGTATACATACAATTTTAGGATCAATATATCAAGAATAGGTAATATATTGTACATCTCATAGAATACATACAGCATTCTTTTTCTTGATATATAGTATATTTTGTTAATCAATTGTAAAAATAAGTAACCTTCAGTTGTACTATAAAGTGATCATATTGAGTCTAACATAAGAATTTTAAAATCATTCTCAATTAGAGAGATAACTTCGGACAATAAGTTTACCCGAAAGCTTGAGATTTATACAATTCATTTACTATAAATATAAATCAATCACTAAGAGAAAACTGTTTCCCATATGACATGTAGTATAATGTACCTTTGCACTTCATCTGCTACTATGTAGCCCGTACCCTCTGCCCCCCCAGCCCCCTACTCACAAAATTAGATTTACCCAATGGCTAGGAATGTGTTATGGATGAATGAGAGTGACGATGGACAAAGATTAGACTTGGGGGGATCAATTTTGATGAAGCACACCAAAGATACTTTAAATAAAAGATCATTAAAAAAAAAAGGGAGAAAATGAAATATGAGTGTTCAGCTACTAGCATGCTCAGGATTCATCCGTATGCCAGAATCGACGACAACGTATTTTGTACGTTTATGTTTTGACGGTGCGTTTGCAGGGCGCCCAGTCACTCCTTGGTGAGTGTTGAACGAACCCAGTCTGGTTACTAAAACCGTGTTTTATACAAGCGCAACAAGGTTGGTCCTTAGCAATTAGCATGTGGTGACATGGCCTATCTATCTATCTATCTATCTCTCTATATATTTTTTTTATTCTTACATATATACATACACATACACATGTATACACACAAAAATATATATATTATCTCTATATATACATCATTATATTTATTATTATTCTTAATTATTATTATTATTATTGTTGTTATTATTATTGTCATCATAGTTACATTAATACATCTATATATATTTCTGTATATTTATATTATTGTCACTGGGCAGGTGGGTCGAGCGGCCAACGATATTGCCTCTGTTCTGATGACGCCGGACAGTCACACTTTGATTTTGGATACATCACGACTCTGGATGTGAAATGCCTCTTCTGAAACTAGAATACTCGGTATCAGAAGCACGATTATGCTAGATTTATATTTTTTATAATCCGCGAGATGTGCGTGTATATACATATACATACACATGTATACTCATAAAAATGTTTATTTTCTTTTTTTAATTGGTAAAAACTCTATCTATGAAATTTATTCGATTTTCGGCCGCTCGGCTGGTTCATCGTATGTATGATTTTTCTTCTTTTCGTTCCATTAGCTTCTTTACTCACTATCTCGACTTAACCAAGTTCTTATGACTCACTTGCCATTACCTCACCAATCGTATTATCATCCTACCTCTTCATGTTATTTATATAGCTTGAAATCCTGGTGTTGTGATATAGTAGTGAAGAAATCGCTTTTTGGGCACGGTACTGACAGTCGTTCGAAGTTGTCATTCTAAGTAAAAAAAAAAAAAAAAAATAAGAAAGTAGATAAAAGAACAAAAAAGTACTGATGCAAGTCCCTTCCTTCTTTGATTGTTATTAATGAATGTATCTTTTAGTGCTGTTCTCTCAAAACATCTCTAAAAAATGAATATAAACTTTGAAAGCTATGTTTGAACAATAAGAAAGAAGGGATCACTTGTTACTGCCACTGTTCTTATCATGGCGGGTATTGTGGCAAAAAGAGACTTGCAACAAGAACGAACGTAATGTATCTCCCTCACACCATAGCCTAGCTTTTGTGTCACACGAACGATTTTAGATATTTGAAGTTGATCCACAGTAAGTAAAAGATTTCACGTTACCCAGTATATGTAAAAGTATAACTCGTATCTACACCTAATTGCAGTTGTTTCTTTAATAATATGTTTAATGATAGAGGAGCCTAATTAAACATTAAAAAATGAGGGCATTGTCACTGATAAAACTTTTGCATTATCAGTAAATCTCGTCGATTAGACACATATCTTAGAAAAAGAAAAGGTAATGGTTCTTAGATGCAGGTTTGAGACTGAATAATACAAAAATAATTTATAAAATAACATTTCATGCTTCCACCATTATTCAAATTCTTTGAAACCAGTAGAAGTTGTATACAAACAAAATATTAATCTTTGATACTCATTTAACTGTTTTATTTCTATTTGTGGAAGCTGTTTTGGAGCAGTGTCTTGGAAGATCGGCTGGCAGCCGAGCGATTCGCTCAAATTGTATAAAAAGAAGTAAAGACATCAGACAAGTCTCTTTCTTTGTATGGTGTGAGGTTTTGCGTGATATCACCTTTGTGGGTTTGTTGTGACTTGTATTGCATATGCGGCACACTGCATGCTGAGCTCTCAAATTTTCATATAGTTTCTTTGGCCATGCGTATTGGTAAAATGCTAGTTAGACGTATGTGGGCTGCCAATAATAAACCCTTATGGGTATCACGACGTAGTCCCAGAAATTCGAGTCTGTTTCATATCAATATTTTGCAAAAGGGTGCATCATTCAAGTAAAATGCAAGATATCGATGATACAAGATTAGCATCACTTTGTTGTACAACACCTGTACATTTTTTCTTTTTAGTTTTATAAAAAGAATATATATTTTTGTGAAATTCATATGAGAAAAAGTACTATCGATCGGCTGTCAGACAACTTCCCGTTCAGAAGAGTAAGAATTCTTTAGATTAGTTCGGAAAGCATTGGAAGAAATAAAATTGCAATGTGTATCGTGCATAGTGGATAATTTAATCGTTAGTGGAAAGATGTTGCATTAATAAATTAATTGTTTTCAGTAACCATTTAAATTAACAATGTTTCTTTCAAAATTCCGTAACTATCTTACGAAGCATACTTTCCTACTGAACGACGCGCGGGTCTCCAAAAAGAAAGCTACGAAATTCTACTTGAACGCGAGAAAGAGGAACAGAGTACAAAAGGGAGAGCAAAATATGTGTGCATTTCGGAACATGCATACACACAATAGACATACACGTACTTTTGTTTCTTTTTTTTTTTTTTTTTTAATGTTTGACGAGTACTCTCGCGACGTAAGTACACAAGAAGATTAATTTACAGATTATTCGAAACGTATTTAAGAAATAAAAAACGTAAAGAATAAACGGGAGAGAAATATAATTATTCGATGTACAATGTCGAGTTCTCACACTGTGCTGTCATTTGCAGGGATGATAGGAGCGTTGCCGCCGGGCGCAATGCATCCGGCATTCGCAACACCAATGGGTTTCCCTGGTGCACCGATGTTGGCTCCGATGATGCACCCACGCTTCAGATGATCACCTCCTATGGACGGGCCCACCCCGCCACTGCACTTCGTGCTCTGGGCCCGCCCCTAAATTTTATTAGGGTCCGGACCTGACTGAGAAGAGGAGAAAAGCACGCGTAAAACAATGTTAGCTCGCGTGGGCACAGTTCGTTGATCGGCCGCGGCTGCACTTGACGCATCCTCTCCTACGAAGTTTACATGAAGTTAGCAAAATCTTTGTTTTTTTTTTTAATTATATCATTGCAAAACACGCCACGTGAGTGCCTGAGAGGGTTTACCAGGTGCAGTGGAAACGGTCGGTCGTTCCTCCTCGATTTTTCTGCCGGTACTAACGATTATCGAATGTTGTTGTTCACTTTTACCATGTGGCGTGTGGTTGCGCGTGCGCACGCGCGAATATGTCGGCGCAATGACATAGCTTCTTCCCGAAGGAGTCTGAGATCCCAGGTGAGCAACGAAATCTGTTTTTTTTTTCTTCCTTGCTGTGAAATCAATTTTGTTGTTTGCCTAGACGGCACTGAAAGTTCGATCCTTCGGATTACCCTCTCTATGGATATGTGTTGTTACATTATCTTTGTACCTGATATTGAAATTGTAGTTACTAAAAAGGATGGTGGTATCGTGTTGTTAATGGCTGTATGGGCACGAAAGCTTTCGCGTAGAGAACTCATCAGCTACTGATATACAGAAATTTTATTGTAAAGTCATATATTATAAGCAATTTTACGTTGCTCATCGCGATACGAATTGCAAAATCAGCTCTGGAAGGCGCAGATCTTTCAGCTGATAAGTTTAAATAGAGCGAACTTCTATACGATCCTGGGTTGTCCTTTTGTTTCACGGTAGACCGTTTCCACGCGCTGTTTCTCAGCCTCTGCACCAGTGTTCTCTTGGAGAGACGCGATCGCGGAAAGGTGGCGTTTCACACTGTAGCTGGAAAGCGAGTTTGTCCGAATTAAATATTAAAATTTCCCTTTTTTCTTTTTCTTTTTTTTTTTTCGAACAAAAACTGTTTATCAGTGTTATTATATGTATATATTAATCGTGTGATAATCTTGATTTCTATATGCTTTGTAACATATCAAACGTGTCATTTGATTCCTTTGCTCGAGTAGTATTAAGAAATACAAGCCACAGTGTGAACATTCTGTCGCCTCAGGTTAGTTTATCACAACTTTTATTTTGTTAACGTTCCAGATCGAATCGATTTACTTTTGAGCCATAATTTATATCCTCCGTATGTTTTTGTGATATTTTAATTTACTTTATCACGTGGTGTTCACCTGTGATGAACACTTGAAGGAAACGTATTCAGGTTTCTATAATAGGCTGTATAATATACAGAGTGTCATTTGAATTAATCCTGTCGAATATATTCAAACTTGATGATATAGAGTGATGGTTCAGATGAAAGATGAATAATTCCATGGATAGATGCCTAGAGGACATATGAAAGTCAATTTTTTTTCTAATTTAATATTTAAACAACTTAAATTAGATTTTTATACATGTCTACCTACAAAACAACTAATGTTAAGCTATGTTTCCTTGCAAATTATTTATTTTTTATCCGAAACATAAACAACTTTGTTAGTATCATCAACAGTTTTGGAGATATTCAGAGGAATTAATTTAAACTGTTCACTCTGTATGCATTTAACTTGCACATTTAAAGAATTTTGGTTGCTATTAACAATATAGAAAGTATTTTGAAAATAGATAGCGTTAAGAAGTAGATATAATGATGATAATGTATCTGAAATCTAGAAAAATTGATATCAGACAAAGACTATTATAATTGTAATATTTATTCTTACCAATTAAAAGTCTGAATTTTTAAAATAATTTTTGTATTCTTAATAGCAATGGAAATATTTTGCAGGTTAAATGAAACATATAATATACAGAATGAGTCACCTAATATTAGGACCTCGAATATTTTTGCTGTGTTTTGTGATATGTAAAAATATTTAAGGGCAGTCAAGTCAAAGAGAAAAACATTAATAGTAATGAAAGTTTATCCATTGTTTATTATACAAGAGGTGTTTTTTGTATTATTAATGTTTTATTAGAGGCAATATAATTTTATTTTCACAGTATAAAAATTTAAAACAAATTATACCTCAGTAATTCAATGAATGCGAGGTATAGATTTATATCTGTTGTTTATGAACAATTTAAATAAAGAAGTATGAATTATTGGGAATTGATGGAATCAGTAGATAAATGGTAATAGAAATAAACTAATTTCTTATTTAAAATTAATTGTATGATTTGATATTACAACAAGAATGATAATGATAAAATTTATTTGAAAACATAATTATTATTTAAAATTGTATAATTATCAATATACTGGAATTAGTGCAAAACTAAAGCACTAAAATTTTGATGTGTTTGAAAATTTTGAGAAATGATCATAAGAATAAAATTTTGTTATCAGAAAGCTTAATTCTTTCAATTAAATCGTTTCTCGTTTCCCCATACATTTTTTACATCATTAGAAACAATAAAAAGATTTGAGGTTCTAACATTAGGTACATTGATATACCTAACTAGTACAATTTTAAACATTTTCTCAAAGAAAAGTGAAAGTAGTGGTGGAAGCAAATATTTCAAGGATTAATATATTATAAAACTTTTTATATTAGTGTATGTAAATATGTTTAAGTATGTGTTCACTGTGTTTTTAAAGAAAGTTATTTATCTTTGTCCTCTCATCAGTCCTCGCTAAGCTTTACATTCAACAAAGTATTTCATTTTCATTTACTACTTATCATAGTGCCCAGAAAAAGTATAACAAAGAACAAACAAAGTTTGTGTAAGGTATTTGAATTTTTAGAGTTCAGGTAAGGCTGTGGTCATTATTTAGGATGGTTGATCTCTTAGCAAAAATATGTTAGATTCAATTAGATTAAGTGTCTGTAATGTTTTTAGTAAAGGGATTGGACATAGACTGGAATGCTCTTAATTGGATCCGAAGTTTCGTCATACTCATGTATTTTTCTTTCAATGTTGCAAAAGCGAAACAGGTAGAGTGCAGAAGGTGGAAATTACTGGTGTTGGAAACAAACTCTCTCAATGCTCTGGGTCCTTATGTCTGTATCGGTATCTGCGGAGTCTCTAAGTTCCGGAGGCCCTTGTCGCTGGTGTCAGGAGCATTATGTGAAAATTCCCCTCCATACAATCCTTGGCCAACCTGAGGTGCATTAACATTATAATTAAATGGATAAGGTATTCGTGGGGTGAGCCAGTATTGCTTGGTTATTACTTCTTCATCACGATCATCTCAATCTTGGTTCTACTTAAGACAGAGAGCTCTAACTTGCTAGCACATCAATTTCCTGTGCCCCTAATACATGAATTATGTTTGGCAGGATGACTTTGGCAGTTGAGGGAATTGTATAGTAATCTCCAGAAACTACAGGGAGTGTTCCCTGTATTTCTTGATTTGCTAGAGCTAGCATGATTTCCATAAAGGCTTTGCTCTTGATGCTCATTGAATTGATTACATGAACATACATCAGAACTCTGTACAGCTGTAACATTGGCGGGTAGATTTCAGAACTTAGCAGGCCAAACGGAACTCGTGGTTCCTAACGCTGCACGTCCAGTTTCAGAGGATTCATTAGAGCTACTTAGACTTAACAGGGAGTTCTGTGCAATTTCTTACATACGTTCAGCCTCACTAGAAGCTACCATATCTTCACTTTTCTTAAGGACTGCATAAATTTCAGCAATTGACTTTGTAGTGCCAAATAAGGTGGCAGAGCGTTCGCATATTGAGTCTCTTGACCTATCTAAGCTTGATGAGGGTAGTACAGCATTCATATCTGGACGGCCAACGTAGGTTGCCATAGGTGTACGTCTTTCATTTTCTTTGATAAGATATATATTCCAAGGTAACTGAGATAGAAGTATTTGGAAATGGTTATGAGGAGAGTGACAATAGAGCAGTAGGGATTACTTAATTCCAAGGATTAGCACTTCCCGGAATTGTGTTTCAGGAACTGAATACCAATAATGTATTTTAGAGTCTTAATGAGATATCGGTTGAATTTAAAAACAGCTCTATCCAGTTTGCGTAAGTTACAAAGAACTGTGATTAATGTAGCAAAAATGAAGTCAAGTCAAACGAGTTCCTGGATTTTCAAAGAAAATTAAATAATGTTATTCATACACGCAATATTTGCTTCTATCGTTTTGATTTAATTTATATTTTTAACACATTGAAGACGGTACGCGATGAAAAATACATAGCCTGAATTCCCGCATATTTTGTTGAAACTGTATAAATAAAAAGTGACAATTTCGAAAACACAGTGTAACATTTATCAGGTATGATACTATATTATTAAAAGTTTATGAGCATATATAATGCTACTTCTAGAGTTATTCGTTGTAATGTTTTATTTATTTATAATTGCAGTCTTTTGAAATTCCAAATAACGTGAAATCACGTGATCCGTCTTCAATGCGTTAAGGTGAGCTATACACGACACGATCGTAGTCCCTGTTTGATCGGAAAAGCAAAAGTGATCGATTCGATCTGCGAAGCCCTCTTCCTTTGCAAGGAACGTGTTGGCAACGCATGAGTGAGTGGTAAGTACGGAGGGTGCTAAGGAAAATCGATTTCAGCTCTCTCTACACTCGACTCACGCTGTTCTCTTTACTTTATCCCATACCAAATTACCGGATGTTCCGATCGTGGAGTGGATTAAAAAGAAAAAGAAAAGGTAAAAATTCATATTTTGAAATATATCGTTTGAACGAAAAAAAAAAGGAAAAGTTTGTTGAATTTTACGTGTCAGATTATAATTAACACTAGAACGACCGACCATTAAATTGTACTTCTTTGCATGGAAGAGATGAAATTGAAAATCACAGGAAAATGTACCGAAGACATAGAAAACAAATCTTTATTCATACCTTCTGCAGAAAATCATAGTCAATTTTGGAAACTTTACCAGAGTGAATTTATAAGGCTGCTATAAATAATCATCAATTGGTCATTTTTATTGTTCTGGTCGTTATAGCGTTAAATACCTTTAGCTCTACGATCGGACAACACTTCCACTCGATTCCTCCCACTCTGTTACTCCCATTGTTATTCCATCATTTTCTCTTTCTATCATTTTATCACTTCTCCAGGGTGTCTATTGATTAGCAAGTCAAATCTATGCCATAGAACTTGTCACGTAGCTCACACAGTTTAAAAGAGTATCGCAAAACTAGTGCCGATATACGTAGCCCGTGATCTATATGGGATGAAAGAGGAAGAAAAATGATTTACAGAATCGGTGTTCCCTAGGTTTGGCGGTGATTGTGTCTTTATTATTACGAAGCTTCGATTCGCCCGATAAAAAAAGCTCGAACTTTTCATACGTTTCGTGCTTTCAGACTGACGGAAGTCGGCACAGTTAACGTATTGCGAAAGCGTGGCGGAGACGGTGCAAGAGGAGGCTGCTAAAAACCGTGAGAGAGAGACTCTTCTCTGTTCGTTGTAAATTGACTGTTATAAAAAAGAAAAAGAACAAAAAAATACAGAAAAACAAGTGAGACTATAAACGACGAGTTGTACAAAAAAAAAAGGAAAGGAAAGATGCAAAAAAAAAAGAGAAACAGATTGTAACTCAAATCGTTTGACTGTGACGAAACACGAGCTCTTCAGTGTGTGTAAAATCTTCTTTCTCTTCCGTGAAGATTCACCTCAGTAGGCACCCTGTTTTGTCTGTTCTTTCACTCGACTGTCTTATCATTACTTCGAGAAAACAAACAAATTTACGAAACTCAACGTTACGCGCCGTAGAACCACGTGTACGTACCTTGAAAAGCAAAACGACAAAACAAACCAAAAAAAGAAAAAAGAAAAAAAAAAGAAAAGAAAAAAGTGAAACTACTACGTATCGTTACGAATATACTTCATTTTCAGGGGTTGTCTTTCCGAATCGTGTCTTTCCGCTGCTGTCTGTCTTATTGACAGGAAAAAACAGGTGAATCCGTGCAAGTGTCTATACGTTTCAGGCCGATGATGGAAATCAGCGCGGGAAATGCAGCGAGAACAGAGAGAGAGAGAGAAAGAGAGACGCTTCTCGCCTCTTCAGGCCAAGTTCCGTTAACCCTTTGCACACGGTGGACGACCCTCAGCTGTGAGATAGCAGATATCATTTTGTTAAGATTCAAGACTTGTTTGCAAACGGTCTGAATTTTTATATAAAGTTGATACAAGCATTACTCATGAAGTTAATTACAGAAGAGTATGCTACAAACACAGCAGTGACTGTTGTTTTAATAATAGAAAAGTTGGAGTCTTATGTGTATACATTGGTTCCTTTTGGATTCTAGTTAGGTTCTTGTATGCACAAGAAACGTGGATTAGATAGACAATTTTATAAGTTTTATAAGTTTTCCTATTGCTTTGACTATGAAATCTGAAGACAGATAGTGTACACTTGTGTGTACAGTGAGAATTTATTAAAGCAAAGGAAAGATACTGCACGTGCAGTGTCTGTCTATGAACGTGTTAAACAGCAGCAAAATTAATTAGGCAAACAGTGCTATAATAAAATTAACAGATAGGTACACTATGGGCCAAAAGTTTGTAACCACTTTCAGAGCTGCATTCATATTAGATTTTTGAGTAATTTATTATCAGTTTAAGATTAATATTGCCAATGTTTGTTGCAATAGATTTCTTGTTCAAGAATTCTTTAAGATAATCAATATTGTAAATTACTTTCTTTTTTCTTTTTTAATTCATGCATTTCCTGAAATTCCAGGGTGATTACAAGTGCTTGGCCGGTAGCGTACGTGACCATTTAATTGTTTGCGTTTGGAGATTCACAAAAGAAATTGCTGCATCGTTCAACTGCTGAGGATCGCCTGTGGTGTAAAGCAAAGGGTTAAAGTACGGCCAGACATTGTTTCTCGACCGCGCTTTCCTTTCGTTCTGAGATTCGGCAGGACAATCTGATGACAGAATTGGACATGTAGAAGTTCTGTTATTTATTGAGTGTCACATTATCAACTTGTTCCGAATAAAGACGTTCTGTGGAAAGTTCGAAAGATTGGGCATAGTCTGTCGTTCTGGGAACTGTTTTCCTCAACTTATGTCACCAGGATATAAGGAGAGATAAGGATGAATTTATGATACATGCATATGTTACAGTGTGTATTAACAGTTTGAGTGCCAGATACATTCAGAGGTTGAAAATTAATCTTTAATGATCTTGATTTAAATATATACAACCAAACTGTATTAAGTCATATTTTACAAATTTTAGAGGAGAGCAAATCAAAGCTGCAAAATCAAGAGTTCTTTATGCTGTTTGGCTTTAAGTAATACACTTAAAAACGTGGAATATGTTTTTGATTAAAGAGTGGACTTAATGCATTGGCTATAAGATTCAGAAATATACTCTCAGCCAAAATTACAACTTTCAAAGTTGCAACTGCATCAAATCTCTACACAATCTTTATTCAATTTAAAAGCAATACTATTAATATCAATAGTAGTTTCAATTATTGTCTAAGAATTTTCCAAGATATCACAATTATAAATTCCTTTCTTTTTTAAATTAATTTATGCAATTATAATTTCAAATGTTTGCCTACTAGTGTATGCCCCATGCATTACAAAACCCAAAGACAAGCGTTTGAGTTTACATAAGTGTAACATAGCACTCAAAGTGTTAATACCAATGATGTATTGTCCACGTTTTTGTTTACAATTAAGAAATTCAGTGAGTTACACGTTGCATAAATTTTCTCCCAGAATGGCGGGCGACAGCCACATATTGTTTCAACCAATCACAGCTCTGACCGCTGTTGGACCTAATCGGTCCCTTGCCTGAAGGCAGGCGATTGTTTGGACCTACCGTCCTAAAGTCCAGGTTCTTGTATTCCCAATTACTTATTCGACTTGATAACAGAAACAGAGAAATCATGGTTTACCTGACACTGATTTATCGTATTTTTCAGAATGATATTTGTAAAAAAAAAAGTCAGAGCAATAAGAGCAAGGTAGAAGGAGAGATTGATTGGGAAGTATAACGACCTTGGCTTCACGGACGCGTGGCTGGACCGAGAAACAATATCAATCGTAATTGATAATGAGTCGTGGGTAAATCGTATTAACCGATTCGATCGTTCGGAACGTTGCAACGAGAGAATTGTTCCGAATCGTTTCACGAATAGAAATAATTATTTTTATCGTTTTAATGGTATTCCTTCTTCTTCACTTTTTAACGACACCGCGAATAATTTATTCAAATATTTATTATTTGTTAACGCTTCGCCAACCGAGTGGGAAGATCTCCCATTTTTTTCTTCAACAAAGCGCTGCCATTGATTCTATTTACTTTTGTTATTAGTTAATCTTGAATTGGTGTTGTTCACGGTTCATCAAATGGATTTTCTACTCTTCCAAAGTACAAATTTTAATAAATTCAACTCCAGTTCAAGACTAACTAATAACAAAAGTAAATAGAATCAATGGTAGAGGAAAGAATGGAAGATCTCCCATTTTTTTCTTCAATAAAGTGTTTCCATTGATTCTATTTACTTTTGTTATTAGTTAATCTTGAACTGGTGTTGAATTTATTAAAAATTGTACTTTGGAAGAGCAGAAAATGCATTTGATGAACTGTTAACCCTTTGCGCTTGAGAGATAGCTGTTAGTTGTCTAATAATACTAATTTCAAAAATTTTCCAATTCAGAATATTTACTAAGGTTCTCCTATGTTAAACGTCATTTAGTTCAGTTAAACAATATCCACCTCCAGGTCAGACTAATAAACAAAGTAACTGAAGTCTGAAAATTTGAGAAACTATCATTTGGCGACAAAGGGTTAACAAACACCGGTTCAAGACTAACTAACAACAAAAGTAAAATAGAATGAATGGTAGAGGAAAAGATGGGAGATCTCCCCGTTCGGTTGGCTAAGTGTTAACTCGCCTGTTTCTGTTTCTGTTCTTCGATCACGATTAATTTATCAGCGACGTTGTTACCAGCTTGTTCTCGAGTATTATTATTTTTTTGTTTTTGTAGATTCCGTGTGCTCAAAGCTGGGAGAAGAGTAAGAAAAAAAAAAAAAAATGAAACGAATAAAAGTCCCATGCACTTTTCTCGTTCGACAGTTCGATCGTTCGTAGAATGCTTAGCTGGCTCTGTGTGTATATCGATACATCTGTATCTTACATTGCGCAAGGACCCCTTTATTATCCTGTTCCTTATTTTATTTTATTTATTATTATTTTTTTTTACTTTTACGCTAATAATATCTTTCCATTTGGTGACAGCGGATGCACGATTCGCTCGTGGGGATCGCTTTGCTCGAGAAACCGGTAACACGGTGGCTCTTTGTCATTCTAATATCTTTATACGGCGGCTCGAGGCACCGGAAATTAAGTGCTACCTTCAAAACGATAGTACATATACATTTGTATTACCAGTATTTTTATTTGTTATTATTATTATTATTCCTTTTTTTTTTTTGAAACACTTTGTCACCAATAACTGATATAATTTCCTTATATTTTTTATATATATACATATATATATGTGTGTGTAACATTGTTTCTAGACATTATCTTTTTCATTGTAGATCACCGGTATGCCAGTTTTGATGGACACACACACACACACGGTATTTGACAGTATTTAAATCGTTTCACATAGAAAGAAATATTTCACGTTAAAATGCAATCGATAGAGGAAAGTTTAGATCGTTAAATTTGCGACCCAAGCTGATCGCGTTCTCGATCCGTGTTCTGTCTTTGTTCACATTTAAGAATTTCTTTATTACCGCCTATATAACGATACTTTGTACGATGCAAAAAAAAAAAAAGAAAAAAAAGAAAGAAAAAACATGTTGAGATCGAGTTCTAGGTTGCACTTTATTCCTGCACGGACCGCTTATACAGAAAGTTTAGCAGTAGTCTCTACTCTTCTACAGCATTGTTGTTTTCAGCTGACTGCGCCTGAGTAGAATGGGCGGTAATTGTCGATGGAAAATAGAGTGGAAAAAAGAAAAAGAAAGGTGACACACACACCTGTATTTCGTTAAAAGCAATCAATAAACGGCAATTGTTTGATAATGGAGTGGATCAACGCGGTATCACGATTAAGATCATCAGTTTTTGTAAGCTTGACAATTAATAATATTCAATGGTATCTGTAAAATTCAGACTCTGTGTTGTAAATAAGTCGATGATGTTGATCGCGTTAACGCAGAGCTTTTTCTTTACATTATCTCATATCACCTTGAATTTTATCCCGACTGGTTTCAATTTATTACTTACAATTTATTATTTAGGGTCACAGGTTGTTACATTACATGTTGAATAATATCTAGAGTGGAATTCTACGAGAAGAATCATTCATAGTAACAATTTTTATTTTGCTACGTTAAATTTCATATTTATAACTAATGATAAGTGTAATTTTTTAGAGGTGTGCTGCAGAGTTGTGTTACTGTATGGAAATTAAGATTAGGTAGGCAGTCTGTTTTATGAATGTTTGTATTTCAAATGAAATAGCAGTTGTGCAAATATTGACAGTATGGGCATACAAAAACGGCAAATTTTCCTTTCACCTTGTAACAAAAGTGTAAATTATAAATTGAGCTTATGTCATAACTTGTTCAACAAGTTCATGTGTTCACTGTGTGTTTTCTTGTTAACCGAAAAATATTGAATTAAAGCGTTACGACGGTAAAGTAAGAAAAATGTCCTTGGTTTCTATGAGAGAAGAAACAAGATGTTTTTGTGAAAAAGCGTCACGGATCAGAGGGCAGATATAAGGGTGATTAAGTGGGCAGAATTTGCAGTTTTAAAAGGGAAAATATCAATGGCAGTATAATGTTAAATATAGAGAAATAATTATATGTGAGTATGGTATTAGATTGATTTTGGTAATCATAGTATTACACTACTCAGTCAATAGTTTGGAATCTTAGAAAATTCTTGCATAAAAATTTGCTATAATAAATGAAACCACTATTAACATTGGCGAATATTAATTTCTAATTGAACAAAAATTATCTAGAGATTTGATACAGTTGCAAATTGTGAAAGTGATACCAAACTTCTGGCAGATAGTGTATACTTTTAAATATATTTTTTATTTATCACAGATAAAAATAGTTGAAGCTTAATTTGGTCCTAAACTGTTTTAGAATGAGAAAACTGGATTTGTTCGTGCGCCCAATACATGTAATTGATCTTTATTGGTTCATTAATGAAAAAGCCATTAAATGGTTACGTGTGTTGATTACAAGAAGTCTATTAAAGTTACGCTATAATGAATTCAACTAAGGTATCCTGTATGACTGTAAGAATAGCATAGAAGAATTATTGTTCACGCTTGGAGTTAAAGGAGCATAGTACAGTTGGTGTTGTCATGTAAAACCGTCTACGGTGTGCAAGCGATCGGGAAAGTGAAAGCAAGCTGCATAATAGTAGAGTATTCAATCGACCTCGAAATCATGCAACAAGCAGCAGGCTGAACACGGTGCCTAGTCAAACCTGTTAAGAGGAACCGAACACCAGGATTAGAGAACGATTGCATTACTGCTTAAAAGGCTATAAAAATGCATGCTACAGGAGCCGCCACTTCAGTTGCACCTACAATCATTTTTTCCACGAGCAAATGTCTCTTTCTAGCATTATATATTAAACACTTTAATTATTAAATTTAATTTAATTAAATACATAATACTATTATATTATTTTTAGCGATTTTGTATCAACAAGAAAATATTTGACCTTTTTATATATACAACACTCTTTTTATTTTTTGCTTGGCTAAGGTCAGTCAAACAGAGTTAAAAATTCTCTTTTTGCTCGTTAATATTTTATTGCCAGTGTTTTATGAGATCCGTTTATGTTATTCTAATAGCCATTTAAAAGGTACATTTTTAATTGCTGTAAAAATACAGATTTTTCTAGTTTTATTATAATCTATCACGTTTTCAGATTAACTGAGCGTGAAATGCTACCGATTACTTCCAAAAAATTCTGATTTTTATCAACAGATATTTTTTAAAGGTTGATATAATAACGGTTCAAAGTATGTGTATTAAAAACATGTCTTTTCATATTAATATTTTTTAAATACTCTTATTGTCACAATTATTTCATCGAAGGCAATTATAAAATTGTAGAAATGCTGGTGTGTAATTAAGAAGCAGGATTGTGCCCGCTGGCAGAACTCACGAGCGTGGGTACATTAATCGAAGTCTGATCAAAATACAAATAACAGAGAGGTCTCACGGAGAGGAGAGCAATTGTCTAACGAGGATGCTTTGCATACAATCTTGGGTTCACCCGTTCCACAGAACTTTCACTTGAAATTTACGTCAAAGGGAAGTGAACTAACTTGGTGATAAATCAGTTTACAATTAAGTTTTCTTTCACGCCTCGTGTTCTATTTTATATTACCATCTTTTACTCTTTGTTGCTTGTGGGAATTCTTCCATGTCGTATTTTCTACCGGCTTTCGTAACATTTTCTTATTATTGTTAGAGAATGCGTAGTAGGTTTTTGTAAGTTTATCAGTTTCCCTTGCTCGAAACAATTCTACAAGCGTTTATATAACAGCTTTTAATTACACGGTACATTTGAAATCAACATTGTTCCTTAATAAATTACGTTTGAGTAATCATAAGTATTAAGTCATTTTTAATAAACAGCTGAGTTCAACAAAAGAAAAGGATAGTAGCGTATAATAATAATTAAATAGTATAACAAAATTTATAAACTATATATTTATAGAATTATAACAAAAGTGTAATGGGATGGTAAATAAATAAATTTGAATGATTTACTTGGTAAACATGTTACAATAATTATGTAGGTATCTTTATTTATAAATAAGATATGTAGCTGGTTTACTCACGTCTGTAAATGATAGTGTTACCATAGATCTAAGGTAACACTGAAAAATTATTATTTTTAACTATCTAAAGAGAAAGCAATCATTTTCACCACGTGTACCCGCGAGACTAGATCGTATTACACACTAGTCAAATTAAAAGGTGTTCAGCTTAGTGAAACTTACTCACAATCAGTCGTTACTGTATTATCAATACAAACAGGATATGAGATAATTGTGTTGATGAATAAACCGTCTTGTGGTTTTTAATGATGATTCAAATGAGCTTCAGCTAAAATAGAAAAAAGAATAGTAGATTGAGATACAACAACCTGCTACTTTAAATGTTACAGAATAGAAAAACCATTATAGCTGTTTTAAAAAAATTTATCACATTTTTGAATACAGTATCGACACAATTCACTCTCCATTCAAAAAAGAATGTAAGAAGTTCTAAAACGTGAAATTTCACATAAATTCAATTATAAATTTTTTTTATCACAATGAAAGAAACAGAATTTAAATTTTGCACAACAAAACCCTGAGTTTGATTTCTAACTGTTGCAGAAGGAAGTGGGATATTTTTCCATTGCAAGAAGAATTAACACTAGAACTACCAAAATGATCAATTGATGATTACTCATAGCAACCTTATAAATTCACTATGGTGAAGCTTCCAAAATTTTACTGATTCAAGATCAACTAATAACAAAAGTAAATAGAGCCACTGGCAGATGAAAGAATGAGAGACCTACCTATTCGATTGGTTGAGTGTTAAGGTAGGTAATTTGATCTTTTTGGAAAATGGACTTACACCACTTTCAAAATAAACGGCTCAAATACCTACGTTTCTCTCACACAGTCTCAGGCAAATTATGCACGACGGTTTCAGCCTGCAAATTTATATGTGCAGGCGCCCCTCGACTTTCGCACAATTTGCTATTTTGCATATTTTTAAAAATTCAACTTTTCAAGCCTTTGCTTGAATCGAGAGTCGAGTAGGCTACTGGGCTGCCTCCTCTCAGGGGACATCAGACTATAATGTTGTTCCGATAAATACTTTAAAACACAGTTTTTGGTGCATATTTTTTTCATCCCTCTACTTTCAAATATTCAACATTCGTACACACTTTCAGGAACCAATTGTGTGCGAAAATCGAGGGACGCCTGTATATACTGTTATCCTTGCTGCGACGAAACAAACGAACGACTCCCGATTATTTTGCCGCAGCCTGCATCGTTGTTCCGTTCCACTACGTAACAGCGATTCGTTGGTTAGCGGGAAACGATGGATCGCGGCATTTTAACAAGTCTGTCGAGCGGATCAGTACCTTACCCGTGGAGGTTTGAAACGGTACCCAAACGGTACCGCGGGAGAGAACGTCTCTCGTTTACCCGGGACGAATTCTCAGTTTGTCGCGTGTTCTCGCCGTGACAGTACTTGCTAGCCGCGTTTCAATCTCTCCCTGGCTCTCCTCCAACCGGAACGTCAGGCGAACGGTAAATAAATGAATCGAGCGAACGAAAAATTGAATCGACCAACTGAGACACGAATAGTGTATGGATAAGAGAAAGAGAACGATTTTTTTTAGTGGTAGAAGCAAAGTAAAATTTGTAAAAAAAAGTGGTAAAATTTGCTTAAATATGTTGGAGTAACAACGAGTAAAATTAATTTGTAATTTGAGTGCTTATAATTATTTGATAATCACAAGTAATAAGAGGATGAACTGTAGATGAACTATAGTAGAATCTATAATGTTTGCTGTTTAAAAATATTTGAAAATTTCTAATATTCATAATGCGATATTTGGAAATTCCTAAGTAATTAAATTATTGGATAAATTAATGGTTGCTGTTTATTTGTTAATTTGCTATTTAAATAAATTGCATTCTGAGCACTGTGTCGTTTACTTTTATCGGTTCTTGGTTGCATGGAATGAGAATATTTTAATTATGTTGTGTTATGCTAATTTTTTGGAATATTATGAATACTTAACGAGATCCATTAAATCGTTCTCGATGCTACTCTAAAGTGTTTGAAGCGTTGTGAAAATTTTATCTAACGTATGGTGAACGCGGTGAGTGTGTTGACCCACATTACTCTAGTGTGATTGTTTGGTTTACACAGTAGAAAGTACGATTGCAGTAAAAGTACAAGTTTCTGTCTCCTAGTCGTCTATTAGTGTCACATCGCTGTTTTATGCTATTTGACCTTCGCGCGGAGCAATTTTTTCTGAAACAGTATAACGAGTTTCCTGGAAATCCAAATAGAGATGAAGCTCACGCTGAAGTAGTTATCATTGTACCTTTTTTGTGCTCTAAACGTGTTTTCCGCTGCGTGCAATATGTAAATTTATCACTTTAAGGTTGAAACAGGCATAGATTATATTTTTTACTATTGCTCTGAACTGTTTGTGGTATTTTTTATAATTGCATTTGGAAGATTTCAGCATTCGTCCAACAAAATAGTTTATTATAAAGAAATATTTGAAGATTTTGTTGCACACATGATTAAAAAATTTACACAATATGAGAGCCGGTGATTATGAAAGTGAACTGAATCGAAAATGTTTTTAAAAATTCATACTTTCATTTCTTGCGATTTTGCTCGTTTCCATACGATTCAACAGATAAAATAACTCCTTTAAAATATTTAATTTAGACCACTTTCACAATCACCAGCACATATCTGGATTTCGGATTTTTATGCACTTATAGAAAATTTAAGTACACAAAAAAGTACAAAATATACGCTATATGTGAACATGTATAAAATATCTTAAAGCATAATGGACGTTACATTCCTTAGAGGGTGAGATGATCTCTATTTAAGTCCTATTTGCTTAGCTATGCTCATAACAATTTGAATTTGCATAAATATCCGCAGTCTAATAATACTTACATTGTTCATCTTTGACGCACGTTTATTTAATGCAGTGTCAGCACAGCAGAGACAAACGGAACATCAAGATGCAAGTCGGATCCGTGCTTTTTCTCTTCAACATTTTACTTCAGTGCTGCGTTTGGAACATCGTGATTGCTGGCGAGAAGCTTCGCGTGGCTTTCCAGTGGAAACAGCTGGAATATGAATGGCCAAACAACGACACCAGGCTTCTCTTCCCGGGTTACAAGCAAGAGGACAATCTACCCCTTGGCCTGGAGGTCACGAGCAACAGGATCTTCGTTACTGTGCCAAGATGGAGGCGTGGTGTTGTCGCCAGTTTGAATTACTTTTATATGAACGGTACATTGATGTGGAATGGAAGGTTTAATTGTAACTATAGCATTGTACAAGTTAATGTGAATATTGAAAAGATACTTTATCAGCCATAATATCAGTGTTAAGTAGAAGTACAACATGCTGTGCTGAGTATTTAATGAGAAGTGTTTTTTAAGTTATTGTACAACATACAAGAGTCTCTAATCACGTGTGTTCATGTTAATTTGCACAATACTATAGACCTAAGGTTCTTAAAGTGGGTCCTGACCCCCAGGGGTGGGTCGTGAGTTCATCTTTGGTAGGACACGTTAAATGTTAATTCTTTGCACTCGAAAAGGCTGCTCTCCATTTTCGATGATTTAGAAATGCAAAGCATTGAAGTTTTAAATGTAACTATTTGCATTCACAAATTTATAAAAGTGGTGACATTTGAGAACCTTTGCTGCATGTGGTAGATAAGGTGTATAATATATTGTCATTATTCCAGATACACGCGAGTCTCCTACCTTGATTCCATATCCCTCATGGGAGGCACACCAATATAAAGGTGGAAACGTTCCGGAAATCATCTCGACGTTTCGAATTCGCGGAGATCGCTGTGAAAGGCTTTGGGTTCTAGACACAGGATTCACTGACATCTTGGACAGTCCGGAACAACAGGCACCACCAGCGTTGCTGGTCTACGACCTGAAGAATGATGAGTTGTTGCGAAAGTTCGTTATTCCTGAGGATCAAAAAACGGCTGATTCTCTTTTTGCAAATATTGCCGTCGAAGATTATTCTTGCGAGGACACGTACGCTTATCTGGGCGATTTGGGCGGTCCAGGACTCGTCGTTTATTCGTGGAAAATGGAAAAGTCGTGGCTGGTGAAACACCATTACTTCCACCCTGATCCCCAAGTTGGTTCTTCTCTTTTATCGTGTAATGAAACTTTATTCGAATACGTACAGTGGTTACAAAAAGGATCCTTAATACGTACCAATTTACGCTTTTCATAGAAGTACTGTTGAACGATAGAATATTTAATATGCTTAATTCTCATTAAATCACAGATACATAGGTCGTTACGTATGAATACTTTTTGTAGCCATTGTAAGTGTGTACTTGATTTGTAAGCTTAATATTTTGTTAAGGGTGGAGAATTCAATGTATCCGGTATCTCATTTCACTGGACTGATGGTCTCTTCGGTATGAGCCTTGCGCCAACTAATGATGGATACAGTACAATGTATTTCCATCCACTTTCCAGCAGCATGGAGTTTTCAGTCAGTACCAAACTATTAAGAGATCCTAAACGTGCCACTGCCCCGGGTAAGAGATACTTTTATACTATTCATATTTGAAACAAATATAGTGATATTTCATTAACATTGACTAAAATGAGCATATTCTACAATGTTGAAACTACATTCTCAAATTTTTTCAACTTTTTATTACTATTACTTCTTAAGTAGCAACTAAAAATTAGAGTAGGTTTGATATAGGTGGGGTAACTAAGGATTATTGTTGACTCCATTATCAAGAATTACAATTAGGTTGGATCTATATGTATTTATAAGAAATTACATTATGCAAAAGTGTACAAAGTGTTGAAAGTAAAGTTTATGTTTAGATAGTGAAATATATATTTAAAGTATGTTGGTAAAAAGAAAAAAAATGATAAACGATGGAGAAATACAATATATACTAACTTTAGCTTAAGATTAAGAAATACAATATCGATTTTTTATTCTCATGATTAACAAATGTCATAGGTCGTTGAATATGGTTTTATGACGGTTACAATGTAGTATTATCAAAAGTATATGACAGCAAACAAAAACACGTTGATGATCTTGAGATACCCTTACAAATTACTTTGCAAACAATTTTTTTGTCTCTAGAGTTTTTATGTTGTGGAAGATTTTCTTTGATCATTTTTTTATATGTTCATTATTGACAGAAATATATTTAAAGCTCTCTTGATAGATATTAGTAATTTTTTATATCATAAATTTGCGCATAGTGTATAGATTTGTTACTACAAAATGTTTCAAATGTTGTAATGTATTTTTTGTTTTTCAGATAATTACCATGAATTTCATACTCTTGGTTTTCGTGGACCTAATGGTCAGAGTAGCGTGAGCTTTTTAGATCCCAGCACTAAAGTTCTTTTCTACGCTTTGACTAATCTCAATGCTATTGCATGCTGGAAGCCTCAAAATACTTTTACAGTTCAACAACAAGGCATTATTTATGTTGATAATATCACAATGGTTTTCCCTAATGACTTGAAGGTAAAAAGTTTTATTAATTTAAAGTTCAATAACTGAATTACCTTTTATTTATTTTTTACTAATTTATTTTCAATATCGTCTTAATTTATGGTTTTTTTTTTCTAGGTTGATCAGAATGGCAATATTTGGGTACTCTCAGATCGTTTGCCCACATTCATGTATTCTCATTTAGACCCTGAAGATTATAACTTCAGAATTCTTACGGGTTCCACTAAAGAAGCTATAAAGGATACTGTCTGCTCCATGGATCCACCTCCAACCACAATTAATCCACCTACTCTTGCAACGGAAGTGAAAACCATTTCTGGAGATTCTTCAATGAATTCTGGTTGCGTTATGAATCCTAAACTGATCTTCGTTTTCACAGCTGTCCTAACGCTTCTCGTGAGAACGTCTGTTTGAAACATCTACTGCTGTTTCAAATAAGGCAACCAGCTGTAAGAATTTATTGAGCACTTCTCGAAATATCGAGAACAGATCTCGGAGAAACATTGATACTTTCGTGTGAACAGGAAGAGATTGAATTTAGATGCTTAAGTAATGGATTAGATAACAATCAGGTGAACGTTACCCGCAGTTTTCATCGAATTATGATGTAATCAATTTCTGTGGTATATAATCGAGTTTCTGTTATACGATACGTCTTAATCATAAGCTAAGATAATTTTATAGAAATTTTAGAAAGATCGTTTAGCTGCTAATTCTTTTGTTTTTGATTTTAGAATTAGTTATTTAGAAAATTGAATTTATCTATGAAAACGTTACCTTGATAATGTAATAAAAATAAAAATACTTCGTAAGTACCTATCTGTTCAAATAGTATTAGTAGCTATATCGTTTATAAATAAATAATTTGAAACTTTAAAATTATAAAAAAAATAATTATTAAAAAGTACTGAAACACAGAAATGAGGATGTAAACCTTTATAGAAATTTAAATGTAATATAATATTTAATGCAAAAGCTATTCTGTAATATTGTTGTAATCATTGAAACAAATACAATGTAGTTCCTTTGAATTATACTGTTTTTTCAATTATTTCCAACCCTTTCGCTTATAATTATTTTATTATCTACTGTACATGTAAGATATTCAGTATTAGAAGTTTCAAAATTATTTTATTTCCCGCCGTTAAGTAATAAATTTTCAATTGTGAGATCAACGCCATCTCTTGTTTGGAAACTGGAAGCTCCGACTCTTGAATAGCAAAGTAGAACAAGCAAGGAGGTATCGCTACCCTCCTCCTTTTCCTGCTTCTCTGTTCAAGGGTAGTTTCAATTCCGAATAACAGATGGCGTTACTGCCTAGGTCCGCGATCTGTATAAGGAACCACACATACCAAAGAAAATTAATTAATTTCGTCTTAACGAGAAACAATTTGTGAACTTTTATGTATGCATTATGTAGTAGAAGAACTGAAGAAGCTTCAGTATCAATAACAACACTAAATAACTCCGCAAACCGGAGAAAATATTCACGCTATGTTGATGTCGATACGAATATGACACACATGTATCCAAAGAATATTTAATAATTCTGAAAACAAGTAGGAAATCCTGACAAAATTGTTATAGGAAAGTAGCTAATAGAGTAACGTACACGTGTAAATTTTGTTGAGCAAAATCAATGTCTTGGAAGCTCGTAATTAATTTTACAAGTGTAGACGTTGACGATATTCTTCGAAGACGGCCTCGCGTAATAATTAATAATTAATTATTGGCATCGAAATTCCTGTTAAAATGCATATGGGAAGATAGGTTGGAATGTCAGCTTCATTCTTCGATTTCAAAGGTTCATAAATTATGCTTAATAAACGAGTAATTAATTATTTTCCTCTGGTTCCCGCCAATAATATACCCGCCATATATATATGCATACTTCGACGACCTCCACGCGTTCCTATGTCCCGGTTAACAAGTCGGAGCTTCGCGTTTCCAAATAAGAGATGGCGTTACTGTCGCTGTCCCCGATACTGTATAAGGAACACTATGTTACCACACATACCAAAGAAAATTAATTAATTTCGTCTTAACGAGAAACAATTTGTGAACTTTTATGTATGCATTATGTAGCAGAGGAACTGAAGAAGCTTCAGTATCAATAACAACACTAAATAGCCTCGCAAACTGGAGAAAATAATTACGCTATGTTGATATCGATACGAATATGAGACACATGTACCGAAAGAATATTTAATAATTCTGAAAACAATTAGGAAATCCTGACAAAATTGTTATAGGAAAGTAGCTAATAGAGTAACGTACACGTGTAAATTTTGTTGATCAAAATCAATATCTTGTAAGCTCGTAATTAATTTTACAAGTGTAGACGTTGACGATATTCTTCGAAGACGGTCTCGCGTAATAATTAATAATTAATTATTGGCAATGAAATTCTTGTTAAAATGCATATGAGAAGATAGATTGGAATGTCAGCTTCATTCTTCGATTTCAAAGGTTCATAAATTATGCTTAATAAACGAGTAATTAATTATTTTCCTCTGGTTCCCGCCAATAATATACCCGCCATATATATATGCATACTTCGACGACCTCCACGCGTTCCTATGTCCCGGTTAACAAGTCGGAGCTTCGTGTTTCCAAACAAGAGATGGCGTTGACTTTCATCGGCGTAAATAAACAATGACGGCGATACTGTGCGAGAAGGACAATGATATTTTTGCCGGTAACCAGAGTAAACTAGCTAATTATTGACTTATCAAAATTAATTTATGCGCTTTTGTAATTTTAACGTAAAGCTAACATCTCAAGCTTCTTTTTCAATAATATAATTAATACAATTTTCGGTCCAGATAATTAATTATTAATTATTATCTGATATAGTCAGCGGCAGATTTGAATTTTTACCTTTGCCTTCTATTTTTGCCGCCTGTTGAAGGAAACGTCTAGAGGGAGGGGAGTATTAAATTCTTTAAATACCAGACTCGATAGTAATTTTTATTAATATTTATTAATTCTTGTAAACATTTCTTAGCATTTATTTAAAACTTTTTAAAAATTTATTTAAAAAAAAATAGTATTATTTTTAAATTTTTTTAATAATTTAATATAATTCATATTAAATATAAATATAATTTAAAATGTCAGTTTTTATGTTTAATAATACCTTCGCATTCAGTTTTTCGTTATTCATATTTGTACGCATATATCTTTTTTATTTATTTTAAAATTAATAAAAAATAAGTAAAGTTTATAACAATTTTTAAAAAATGTAACAAAAAATTTTAACTTTTTAGAATTAAATTTCTTAGTGAATTCTTTTTTTGGAGAAATTAAATTAATTGTTTAATTGATAAATTCGCTGAACTGGAGTGTAGGTGAAAAAGGCTTTAAATAAATATTAAGAAATGTTTACAATTATTAATAAATTTGAACAAAAATTATGAATTAAGTCTAGTATTAAGTCTAGCATTTTAAGTTATAATTATTGCTAGACTTAAATTAAATCCAGTATTTTAAGAGTTTACCATTCCTCTTTCCTTGATAAAGCGAGCCCTTAATAAAAAAGGATTTTCAACAAAATTCAACATAGAATCATCAGAAAAAAAGGATCTGCTCTTGAGAATGATCCTAAAAAAATTATCGTTTGACCTTTTTTTACAAAATTGCATCAATTCAAATGTAAACCCTATTTTAATCGAACCTGGACTCAATTTTGCTCACAATCGTATCTTCCTAGAAAGAAACGAGAAATTTTGAAAATTCAGGAAAAGGGTTTCAAAATTTTTTAAAATTTTTGGGAAAAGTGAGATACAGGGTATTGGAATACAAACGTAAATACTATTTTAATCGAACCTGGACTCAATTTTGCTCATAATCATACCTTGCTGGGAAGAAACTCGCAATTTTCGAAATTCAGGAAAAGGATTTCAAAATTTTTTAACATTTTTGGGAAAAGCGAGTTACAGGGTATTGGAATACAAACGTAAACACTATTTTAATTGAATCTAGACTCAATTTTGCTCATAATCATATCTTCCTGGGAAGAAACGAGAAATTTTAGAATTTCAGGAAAGGGTTTTAAAATTTTTAAAAATTTTTGGGAAAAGCGAGTTACAGGGTATTGGAACAGTGTAAACAAAGCCATAGAACAGAAAATTCGAGTCATGGTGATTAACGTTACTGTTCAAGGCGATTACATTGATACCAGTCATGCATTTTCATCTTGCTGCGACAGTATTTTTCATTTACACAGTGTCACGAGTGTTCCGCAACAAGAAGAGTGCGCGAGCTATCATCCTCCAGATTGGCTATCGTTTCGAGGTCAAAGTGCAAGCTAACTGACCAGCAGATTCACCGTTTTACATATATAAGAAAGAGGCGTGCAACGCGAGTGTATCATTGAAAGCAGCGCGCTCGAAGATACGGTAAGCTCCGTTTTCGATTAGTATCGTCGCTTCTTCGTTTAGTGATCCTCTTACGTTGCTTGGGACCTCACACTGTTGGGGACCACCGTGAATTCAATAATTTTGAGAAAAAAGGGTTTAAGGTCGGTAGCGTTATTCTCTGCCAAATTTCAATTGGTGGACGGGATTATCGAGTTATAGGGAATATGTTAGTAAATACGATATTAATCTGAAATTGATAAGATAATTAGTGATCCTCTTATGTGCTTGGGACCTCACACTGTTTGGGACCACCGGTGAATTCAATAATTTTGAAAAAAAGGGTTTAAGGTAGATTTGGTCACTCTACCAAATTTTATTTGGTGGACGGATTATCAAGTTATAGGGAATATGTTAGTAAATACGATATTAATCTGAAATTGATAAGATAATTAGTGATCCTCTTACGTTGCTTGGGACCTCACACTGTTTGGGACCACCGGTGAATTCAATAATTTTGAGAAAAAAAAGGGTTTAAGGTAGATTTGGTCACTCTACCAAATTTCAATTGGTGGATGGATTATCGAGTTATAGAGAATATGTTAGTGATATGTATTGATCTGAAATTGATAAGAAAATTAGTGATCCTCTTATATTGCTTGGGACCTCACATTGTTTGGGACCACCGGTGCATTTCAAGAAACCCAATAATTTGGAGAAAAAAAGGGTTTAAGGTAGATTTGTTCACTCTACCAAATTTCAATTGGTGAATGGATTATCGAGTTATAGGGAATTTATTGTTAGTAAATACGGTATAAGAAAATTAGTGATCGTCTTACACTGTTTGGGACCACCGGTGCATTTCAAGAAATCCAATAATTTTGAGAAAGAGGGGGCTTAAGGTAGATTTGTTCACTCTACCAAATTTCAATTGGTGAATGGATTATCGAGTTATAGGGAATTTATTGTTAGTAAATACGGTATTAATCTGAAATTGATAAGAAAATTATACGAAGTTCAAATTGTGAACTGATCCCAAACTCTTGACCGATTGTGGATAGCTGCAATAATTCAGAGGTGACACGTGTGACCGAATAAATGTTATTGTTCGTTGATAATTTATTTAAAACGATTGAGCAACTGTTTGAGCAAAAACGAAAAAAAAAGAAGGGAAAGTAGAGATCGATGTTTTATAATTGAGGATTATTAACATTATCAAGCAATAATAATTGCGCGAACTTATTATATAAATATGATAAACTCATAATGAAATAACATGTTTCTTAATTCGGTTCAGCAAATAGGTGATTAAAATGTTATGTGTTCGGGTTTATTGCATTACCCGGATTATCAGTTTAATTATAGATAATCAATGGAGTCGTTCGAGGATATATGTTTACATTTTTAAATCGAAAACGAGGACTTCTCGTACGTTTGGTTATATTCCTCGATGTAAACAGCTTATCTTATTATTTAGTATCGTTAAGCAAGACGTTCTGAGAACGATAAGTCCATTAATGTAATTACTATTTACAAACATTAAATACGTTCTGTTTATTTATTACTTTCATTCATAATAATAGCAAGAATAATAATAGTGGTAATTAATATTAACAATAATTAAATAATAAAATAACAGTAATAGTAATATATAATAATAATAATAATATTTAATAGAAATAATAGTATTAGTAATAATAATAATATTTAATAGAAATAATAGTATTAGTAATAATAATAATATTTAATAGAAATAATAGTATTAGTAATAATAATAATATTTAATAGAAATAATAGTATTAGTAATAATAATAATATTTAATAGAAATAATAGTATTAGTAATAATAATAATATTTAATAGAAATAATAGTATTAGTAATAATAATAATATTTAATAGAAATAATAGTATTAGTAATAATAATAATATTTAATAGAAATAATAGTATTAGTAATAATAATAATATTTAATAGAAATAATAGTATTAGTAATAATAATAATATTTAATAGAAATAATAGTATTAGTAATAATAATAATATTTAATAGAAATAATAGTATTAGTAATAATAATAATATTTAATAGAAATAATAGCATTAGTAATAATAATAATAATAATAATGTGCATACTATTTTACTAATTTTTTTAATGCTATAATATTATTCCAATGTTAAATATATTAAGTGTTAGTATAAAATGTGCATATATATAATAATAATTTTCATGGATTGCGTGTAAAAGTATTAGTCTTAATACTTAAAAAATACTTGACGAATATTAGTTCGCTTAACTGGAAAAACTATGACTGATTGGATAAAAATTATGTTACTGTCACGTTTCTGCGCATACTGGATCTTTGGCACTGTTTCTTGGAAACTGTGCATTTCACTCGCTTATCAATGTTTTCCGATTGTTGACGATTCAGCGTAACGACTCAATTATGGAAAACTGGTGATCGATGAACATGTAAATAACACGTAGAAAAAATATTGTAGAAGATTTATCAAAGTGCACGTTCAAGTTTTCTACTATTAAAATGTGAAACAAAAATTGTGAAGAAAGAAAGAAAAGAAATTTGATCATTTATAATACAATACCTTGGGAATTATTTGTTACAGAAAAAAATGTTTTCCATAAAAATTGAAATGATATATTAAAATATTTTTTTCAATGACAAATAATTTCCAAATATATCCCAATTATATTTGTAGATATTATTAAATATATCTCAATATAGTTAAGACGATTATTGTTATTGGGCATATCTTGTGATTCTAAATTTATATATTAATATTATTATTAATATTATTGGTATTTATAAGCTGAACTGAACTGTGAATTAATTTATTATTTAGGGGGAACGAAAGCATGGAGAAACTGGAAAGCTCGATTCCGGGTCTGGACCACTTTCCAGGAAGAGAAGTGAAGATCAAAACACCGTACAGCTATATCGAGGGAAGGAGGCAAGTGGACGGGGCAGAGAATCTGTGGAGGGTAGGAAATAATTTATACGATCTAGAAGGTTTCGCCAAACATCATCCAGGAGGATCGGAATGGATCCGTCTCACCAGGGGCACTGATATCACCGAACTTTTCGAGGTAACTTGAAGTACTCGATAAAAGTTAAACGTGAATCTCTCTTATATTTTATCGAAAACAACAATAATTAATATTGAAATACCCTATCTGACATTCTTTTATATTTTTCAAAATACATATATTAAAATTAGAAAGTCCAAAGGATGTTATTGTATTAACTTAAGGTAAATTTAAGGTAATTAATAAATTCAGGTATTTAGAAATTGCTGGATAGAATATTTTTAATTTAAGGTAATTAATATACTCAGATATTCAGAAATTGCTGAATAGGATATTTTAAATTTAAAGTAATCAAAGTAAACTTAAGAAAATTATTTAATTCAGGTATTTAGAAATTGCTGGGTAGGATATTTTTAATTTAAGGTAATTACAATAATAAACTCAGGTATTTAGAAATTGCTGGATAGGATATTTTAAATTTAAAGTAATCCAAGTAAACTTAAGAAAATTATTTAATTCAGGTATTTAGAAATTGCTGGGTAGGATATTTTAAATTTAAGGTAATTAATAAACTCAGATATTCAGAAATTGCTGGATAGGATACTTTAAATTTATGGTAATTAAAGTAAATTTAAGATAATTAATAAATTCACATATTTAGAGATTCCTGAGTAGGATGTTTTAAATTTAAGGTAATTATAATAATCAACTCAGATATTCAGAAATTGCTGGATAGCATACTTTAAATTTATGGTAATTAAAGTAAACTTAAGATAATTAATAAATTTAGGTATTTAAAAGTTGCTGGATAGAATATCTTAAATTTAAGGTAATTATAATAATAAACTCAGATATTCAGAAATTGCTGGATAGCATACCTTAAATTTATGATAATTAAAGTAAACTTAAGATAATTAATAAATTCAGGTATTTAGAAGTTGCTGGATAGGATATCTTAAATTTAAGGTAATTAATATAGTCAGATATTCAGAAATTGCTGGACAGTATATTTTAAATTAGGAGGACATCACTATTAAATACACGTATAAATATTAATTGAGATGAATCGTTCAGTTTACAAATATTACTTAACGTCAAATGATAATATCAATTCATTTCAGTCCCATCATATAACCGATAAGGCATCGAAGCTCCTTCCGAAGTATTTCATGAGAGAGGCTGTAACTCCGCGAAAGGTGCCATTAACGTTCAAACAGGATGGTTTCTATTACACATTCAAGAGACGTGCACGTGAGGCCCTGAAAAACGTGAATTTCCATCGGCCAGCAACGAAAACCAATCTCATTGCTGATTCTCTCGTCACCGCCACCGTTCTTCTTAGCCTCGCGACAGCCTACACACAATCTTATTTAATTATACCGTTTGCTGGTGAGTGAAATATCTCAATTATAACGTCAATATAACGTGTATGCAAAACGTTCACAGGAAAAATGAAAAAGTCAAAATTTTAACATTTTTCAAAAAACGAAAATTGATTTCTCAATTTAACGTTGCAATTTTATGTTTTCTCACGTAGCACTAAAATAGAGCATAGTTTTATTTTTCATCTTGTACTGCAACATTTTTAATTTTTACTTGCAATTTTAAGTGACTTGCAGTGTATTGAATAACGTAAAATATAAGAAATTGAATGTAGTTTTCTGAAAAATGGATACCATTCTAACAATGTTCTACAACTCAGTTTCTTATTAATTGTAGAATTTAGAAGTGTTAATTCCCGACGTGATATGGAACTCAAAATTCAATAAAATTGGCTTTCCTAATTTTCTAATTAAATTTCGAATTTAATTTGTCTATTCTTATAATTTTTCTTTAATATATTTATTAAAATTTTCAGGACTCTAGAAGTGTTAATTTACAAGGAAACATCGAATTTAAAATTCATTAAAATTGGCTTTCCTAATTTTTTAATTAAGTTTCGAATTTAATTTGTCTATTCTTATAATTTTTCTTTAATTTATTCATAAAAATTTTCAGGACTCTAGAAGTGTTAATTTACAACGAAACATCCAATTTAAAATTCATTTAAAATGGCTTTCCTAATTTTGTAATTAAATTTCGAAGTTAATTTGTCTATTCTCATAAATTTTCGTTTAATTTATTCATAAAAATTTTCAGGACTCTAGAAGTGTTAATTCGTGACGAGATATCGAATTTAAAATTCATTAAAATTGACTTTCCTAATTTTCTAGTTAAATTTCGGATTTAATTTGTCTATTCTCATAAATTTTCTTTAATTTATTCATTAAAATTTTCAGGACTCTTTCTTGCATGGACCACAGTGATCGGTCACAACTATTTCCACATGAGGGACAGTTTTCGAATGTATTACTTCGACCTGAGTACGATGTCGTCGAAGGAATGGCGAATATCCCATGCAATGAGCCATCACACTTATCCTAATACACTTTGGGACTTCGAGGTATACGTGATCGAGCCTCTACTTTATTGGTTACCGAACAAAAAGAAGTCTTTGTGGAAGGGTTTCATTACCCAAATCATGAGCCCTGTCATTTGGGGATTGGGATACTACGAGCAATTAATCAAAAGGTTTGTCATTGTTCTTCAATTCTAGTACTATTGTATAAGTTCCATATAGTACACTATATAAGTATTTGTTCATCTAATAATATACTTATTAATAATTATGTACTAATTAAATACTCATTACTAATTATATTCTAATTATATACTTATTACTAATTATATTCTAATTATATACTTATTACTAATTATACTCTAATTATATACTTATTACTAATTATATTCTAATTATATACTTATTACTAATTATATTCTAATTATATACTTATTACTAATTATATTCTAATTATATACTTATTACTAATTATATACTTATTAGGAATTATATACTAATTTAATATCTATTACTAATTATATAGCAATTTAATACTTATTACTAATTATATAGTAATTTAATACTTATTACTAATTATATAGTAATTTAATACTTATTACTAATTATGTAGTAATTTAATACTTATTACTAATTATATAGTAATTTAATACTTATTGCTAATTATATACTAATTTAATACCTATTACTAATTATATACTAATTATATATCTATTACTAATTTTATACTAATTAAATACTTATTACTAATTATATACTTATGTATACAATGCTTTCTAGCACATCAAAATTTCCCATAAGTGTATAAAGATCCATAGACTATTAATAAGGATTTGTTTAGATAGCTTCCTTTTAGTGTATAGTGTACATTTAAATTTCTTTGGTGGTACTCTTAACTCTTTCACAGCTGCTTGCAATCACTGCTTTTAAATAACGTAATGTCTGATAACACCAATTTTTTATTTAATTACAGTTCAATTTAACAACAATTCTCAATTGATAAAAAGGGCTACTAGTTTGTAAAATTAAATTATTATTATTATTATTATTTTGTCTTAACCTCTTTACTTTAACTGTTACACTCTTTATGAATATTTTTAATTTTAAATCACTATGTAATTTGTATAATTTAGTACACAGTAATTAATGAATGTTATGCGTTTGTTTCAGATATTATTCAGTGTTCTATGAATATAAAACGTTCGAGTTTCGAGATGCAGTGCCTTTCTTCCTTCCCATATCGATGTCTTTCTTTTCACCCAGTATTCTGGTCACCATAAAGCTCTGGTTGTTGATCATCCTTGCCGGTAGCTTTATATTCTTTATGATCGGTTTCAACGCTGCCCATCACCATCCCGACATTTTTCACGACGGCGACATATACAGGTTTGTTCGAACCTTTTTTTTTTAAATTTTAATGAATATTCAATTACAATGAATTGTTCAATTTATTGTAAAATTGTGTAATTAGTAAACTGCAAAAAGCGTACAATTCATAGAAGTATACAAAATATTTAAAGCTAATTAAAATGACGAAACGAGTATCTATCTAAATTCCACTTTTTCTGTTTACTCTTATAAAGATATGAAAATTTGCATAAAAATTCGCGGTTTATGATTGAGATTAAGATTGCATTTCTTTTAGGAGAAATTTTAAATGGAATCTTCAACTCACTTAAAAATTGCACCCCAACGTTCAACTTATGCTTAAATTTGTCTTTGATGTTTTCTATTAACAGTTGGCCAACCAAATGGGGAGATCTCCCATTTTTTCCTCGACAAACCACTGCCATTGATTCTATTTACATTTTGTTATTAGTTGGTTTTGAATGCTAGTGTTGAATTTATTAAAAATTTGGAAATTTATCTGAAATTTATTTATTTTTTTAAATTTTATTTTTATGTCTGGTAATTTAAAATTTATTAAACATTTGGAAATTTATCTGGAATTTATTTATTTTTATATTTGGTAATTTAAAATTTATTAAAACTTTGGAAATTTATCTGGAATTTATTTATTTTAAAAAATTTAATTTTTATATTTGGTAATTTTAAATTTATTAAAAACTTGGAAATTTATCTGGAATTTATTTATTTTTATATTTGGTAATTTAAAATTTATTAAAACTTTGGAAATTTATCTGGAATTTATTTATTTTTTTAAATTTTATTTTTATATTTGGTAATTTGGAATTTATTAAAACTTTGGAAAAGCATAAAATGCATTCGATGAACTGTGAACAATACCAGTTCAACACCAACTAATAACCACCAGCAAATGGGATCAATGGTAGTGATTTGTCAATGAAAAAAATAGATCATCCCATTTCAGTCGATAAAGTGTTAAAATTTATCGATGTTACTGAAAATTTCTAGAGATGATCTCGACTGGGGCCTGCTTGAGCTGGATGCCGTGAGAGAACGAAAGGTGATCGACGATTCCGACTTTCTGGTGTTGACCAACTTCGGTTTACACGCTCTTCATCATCTACTGCCTACGGTCGACCATTCCTATCTACCGCTTTGCATAGACGCTTTCGAGCAAACCTGCAAAGAGTTCGGGATCAGCACAGAGAAACTGACACAATGGCAGCTGGTGAAAGGACAGTTCCAACAGATTTTACGCAGGGAGACGAAGAAGAACTTCAGATAGAACGTGAAAAGAGATCTGTCGTGATTAACATTAGGTTTAGAACTTCATGAGCAAAATTTGGAAAAACAATTACTATTGTTCCCAGCAATTTTTGCTAATTTTTATTGATAGCAATATAAATATACCCAAATCTAAATTTTCCTCTCAGTTCTGCAATTTCAAATTTTGTTTAAGGTTTATCTTATTCCTTGGTATATGTATATTGGGAATAGGTGTGCAAGAAATGTCTGTAAATCTAGTGTTAATATTATTAGACGACTAATAGACACTGCTCGAGTGCTAGTTACTACCGTTAACACTAGGTTTATGGGGCAAAATTTCATGAGCAAAATTTGCAAAAATAATTATTATCATTTCTAGCAATTTTTGCAAACTTTTATTGATAGCAATACAAATATAACCAAATCTATTTCCCTTTTAGCTTTGCAATTTTAAATTCTTTTTGATGTATACCTTATTCCTTGGTATATGTATATTTGGAATAGATATACAAAAAATGTAAATCTAGTGTTAATTGTAGAACTCAGAAGTGTTAATTCGCAATGAGGCATTGAACTTAAGGTTCATTAAAATTGATTTTCCTAATTTTCTAATTAAATTTCGAATTTAATTTGTCCCTCTCAGTTCTACAATTTCAAATTTTGTTTGAAGTATACCTTATTCCTTGGTATACATATATATTGGGAATAGATATGCAAGAAATGTAAATCTAGTGTTAATTGTAGAACTCAGAAGTGTTAATTCGCAACGAGGCATTGAACTTAAGGTTCATTAAAATTGATTTTCCTAATTTTCTAATTAAATTTCGAATTTAATTTGTCCCCCTCAGTTCTGCAATTTCAAATTTTGTTTGAAGTATACCTTATTCCTTGGTATATATATGTATATTGGGAATAGATATACAAAAAATGTAAATCTAGTGTTAAAAATAATTCAGAGCACGTTTTTTGTCGACAACAAGCGATCATTTTGTACTTAATTCGTGCACGGAAATACGTAAGACTGAACACACATACATGGTTAACGCAAACAAGCCAACAATTTTGCTAACAGTGAATTGAATTGTTTCTAGACCTTTGGAAAATCCTCAGGAATTTTTAGTTTCTCTTGAAAGGTAAAGGAAAACGCAAGGAAGCTTTAAATATTTTAATGTATCGTGGAGAATTTTTAAATATATGTCAGTGAAACACATACGTGTGCAAAAATACAAATGTACAGTAGTGGACAAAAGTTTAAGGGCAAAGAGTCAACGAAATTAAACTGACTAATTTATAAGGCATAGCATGATAAACAAAATTTGCATTCTGTGCTAATAATTTCCCTTTTACCATAATAACAGTAAATGAATGTACAGTCAATATTTGCATATCATAAAACTATGTTCTACATTGTCATTTCGTCTTAAACTTTTGTCAGTTACTGTACGTGTTGTAAAAATAATATAATAAGGTGAAATTGTGTCAGACTTAGCTTTTTTTTTTTTAAGTAAAATCAATGAATTGTAGTTAAACACGAATTTTTAATTTTGTTGTTTGTAATAAAATGTTTACAACATAATTAATGGAATAATTCAGACAAATTGTTAATTTATTCATAATGGACATATCAGAGTACATTGTTCGATGAAAAGGTATCGGATGCAAGTTACAGTGAGAAATAATAAACGTCGTAACTGGTTCTTAATTTTATTTATTGCTTATTTATTTTAATAAATACATACTTCGGCTCTCTTTATAAATTACAATTAAGTTTATAGGATAGGTTATCATTTGGATGACATATCATATAATAATGCACGCCGCCGTTCAAATCCGCGACTAGCGTTAAATTTCTATTCGTTCACATATAACGTGTAATCTCTTTCTCGTAGTTCTGTTTTTGCGTGTGCGTGTGTGTACAACGTGTTCTTATATTCTCTTTGTTTCCCGTTTGATTATTATTCTTTTTCCATGTTTTCGTCCGCCTGATACGCGCGCATTGCCAGTAGGTATATATATATATATATATATTATCATGCACATATATCGTGTCCTCGTGTTCATAATTTCAATTACAACGTTCAACAAAATTTCGAGCTGGCTCTCGTCTTTCTCTCGTCTTCTCTCTTGCTCTCCCACTCTCACTCTCACTCTCTCTTTCCTCGACCGTCAGCACGACTGGTGAAACCTATTTTAATTAAAACGATTAACCCCCCTCCCCATTGCGTACACTACTTTTTTTTACCGATCTCTTCCTTTTTCTCTACAATTAAATATCCCTGTATATGTATATATATATGTGTGTATACTAAACCAATACTTAAAAAACCAGCAAATTTTTCGGTTGTTCCATATTTATTTTCTTTCTTTTTTCTTTTTTTTTCATTTAAAACTGGCAAGGTGACCAAGTACGGACATTCTCGTGTCGATTCGAAAGCAAAGACAGCGATACTTTTAATTGAACTTCCTTTAGGCTTCAGCGTGACGGTGGTGGGTGTGCTTAGGTATGACAGACAATGGGATGAGCGTTTTTTTTTTTTTTTTTTTATAATTCGGTGAGATGACACGATGAAGGCTCGCCGTTTAACCGCGATTCAATTCATTCGTTCGTTTTGGTTCAAGCTGTTCCGATCGAGTGGTTACATCTAACGTGAGTGTGCGTTGGTCGCGTTGTTGTTCTCCTTTTTACAGGTCACCATCGGGCTGCAGGTCGAAGCGTGGCGGGAATGCGGAACCATCCAGTTGGGGTTTGAACGCAGATCGGTGTGGCTGGAAAAATTTAGAACGCCCACGTTAATTGTTACCCTACACCGTAACTGTGATCGTTGTCAACCTTTCAAGCGGCACGCGTTAACACATTGCGAACCGTTAAGAGATCTGTAAGATCGGCAAACTTGCACGTTACTAAAATCATCGTAAGATTTTCATCGATGAAACAATGTTTGTTAAACAATTTTTTTTTTTTATTTCAAAAGAAACACACCTTTTTATTAGCAAAGAAACATAGCTTGTGGTATACTGAACAACAATTACATTGTATAATTTCCGAGAAAAAAGAAAGCATCGATCACGAGTTCACTCGTGGCCGGTCAGCAACGTTCGGTTTGGTAAACATGAGGAAAATTTGGGAGAAAATTGAAGGGGTAACTCTATGCAACATTCTAAGACGAAAATCAAGAGTAACAATATTGCGTTTGACGCTTTGTTTATTAGTTATAAGCAATTAAAGAACGGGCTATTTCACGCCTGAGAGCAGGCAACACGGTAGGTAACGTCGCTGCCTGCACAGTGGTGCTCCAGTTGCCTGCTCCCAGGCGTAAAATAGCCCGTTCTTTAATTGCTTATAACTAATAAACAAAGCGTCAAATGCAATATTGTTGCTCTTGATTTTCGTCTTAGAATGTTGCATAGAGTCGCCCCTTCAATTTTCTTCTGGCTTCGTCCGAACACCTTGTATAAAAAACAGATACCAACATTTAAGAATTTACAAATGTGAATTGAAAAAGGTGCTTGTGTGCATTGTATTATTGCAATTATACGCAATGTGTTAACTTATCAGATGCGCATTCTACGCACATCACGATAAGTGTGCGACGAAGTAAACTCGTCATTTTTTTTTTCATTGACGAATTAACTCGTCGTCCTCGGTTGAAAGATCGACGAGAGGTCAGCAAATCTGTTCGAAAGCGATGTCTATTTTTGTCTACGATAAATGATACACAAGTGTGATAACATGATTTTGGATATTGTTACAGAGTTGGATAAAATTTTAGAGGAGCACTGTTTTTAGTAAAACGACACCTCAAGATAGAAGGTGAAAAATCAGATTTTACTCTATGTCAGTTTTACAAACGTTTTCGAACAAGACAAGCTACAAAAGAGGAACGTTTGTCAAAGTTTTAGCGATGGGATCAAGTTCAATTCTTCTTTGCCTTTTGTAATTCCCATTTCGTCTGGGTTTCGACTTTTTATTCTATTTTATTTAATTAACACTAGATTGCCAGAGTGAGTCAATTTGAATAAAACAATAAAAAAAACAATCAAAAACAATGAAAAAATTTACGGAAAATCTATTTTAAAAACAGCGTGTATATATGTGAAAATTGTTTTGAACAAACTTTTTTTAAAAAGAAAGTTTTATTTTTTTTTTAAAACTTCAATTTTTATGTTTGAGTCAAATTGACTCGTTTCAGGCAATATAGGTATACATCCAATATCCGGCAATCTAGTGTTAATAAATGTTACTAGAACCTTTTAAAAGGCTTCTATTTTCTCCAGTGTTCAACAATGATTTTTGTTCGTTTCAAATCTACATTTTGGGGTGAAATTAAAAATGTTACAGGAGAATGGTAATGCAATTGATTCTCAATTCTTAATCCTAATCCCATCCTTAACGAGGATCTAACATTTCTATATAAACGGTGAGAAAAAAGAAAACATTTTCGGGGATGTTTAGCGACACGTTCTCTGTGTCCTTTATATTCAGTTTGCGTGTCTGTCGCAGATCGTTGGTGTTGCAGTCGGAAAAACAACAGGATATACTAATCGAGGGTCGTAATACCTCTCTCTGCCTAATTTTGGGAGTCATTTTGTCTGCTTAGTTTCGTGAAGAGAGACAAAGTGGATTGCACGGTGTATAGTTATGAAAATGGTCAAACTCGGAATTAGCAACGATGAATGATTGTACGTTTAACAAGAACGTAGACAAATTTATTCACGAGTGTACATGTAATTAACTGATCACCAATCAAGCAATGACTCATCCGAACTCTGGTGCAAAAGGATCTCATGAACTATCGTGAACTCATTGGGACAGGTAAATGCACACCATGAATTAACCCTTTAACTGTGTTTGAAGCGTAAAAATGGAAATTTTAGTGAAAATTGGAAAATATATTTTTTGGAAAATGGTCCATAACTTCTTGAATTTTTGATGAAAATTACAGCACCTCTTTTATCTAATTATTTCTTTACTTATATCTGTATCACAAATAACGTCACTTGTACCATTTTAGTGACCAAACTACAAATTTAATAATTATCAATTTTTAAAATTGTATTAGTAATATTTATTATATCAAGGAATATTCTTTAAATAAATAAATAAATAAACAAATAGATAATTAATGACCAAACTACAATTTGATACAAACTACAAATCTAATAATTATAAATTTTTAAAATTGTATTAATAATATTTACTATATCAAGGAATATTCTTTAAATAAATAAATAAATAAACAAATAGATGATTAATGACCAAACTAAAATTTGATACAAACTACAAATTTAATAATTATAAATTTTTAAAATTGTATTAATAATATTTATTATATCAAGGGATATTCTTTAAATAAACAAATGAATAATTAATAAAATTCTTTAAATAAACAGACCGACAGCATTTACCATTTTATCACAGTTTCATTCAAGTTCACGGTAGCCATATTGGACGAGCGTACTCGTCGTCGCTTGATTCGAATCGTGGGCGCGGATAAACAATTCCAAAAACGAGATTCCACTGTTAAAGGGTCAGTGACCAGGACCAAGCTTCATAAGGTGTGCTCCCAGAAGTGTTATCAGCTTTTCACACAGGTTCAACAAAGTAAGACATTGACCACAGGGATTCGGAACGGTTCTGAACGCGTGGCAATTGTTCTTATTTATTTATTTTTTTTTTAAATTTTGCGATCACGTATATTGTTCCTCGCTTCTTTCACGTCGACACACACACGTGCTTGCGACACGTGCACAAACTTACATGGACCGGCGCGGTGCTCTTTACTCCATTGCGGAGGGCGCCTTACGGGCCTTCTGTTGGGGCTATATACAGAGACATACAGATTCAGAATTAGGCAATCTCTTTCTTTTTTTCGCGTGAAAAATTACATTTCCCTCATTGGATCATTTCATCTGACCATTGATTTCATTAAACATGGACAGAATCCTGTGTTTAACCGGAATGGTTGAGTTCTGTATTGATTTCTATGGGGTCCTGCGACAGGCTATACGTATATAGTCTGATACTGTCTGAGAAAAAAATCCCTATTTTGGCATTGTTCCAGAAATCTTTTTGGAATAATGCAATGTTCAATCTGTGATAGACATTTGTGGAATATTCAGTCTGTGATAGACATTTATGGAAACTTTCTAATGGAATAATTTTTCTCAGTGCTTATAGTAAATTTCAGTTACTTATAGTGAATATAGTTTGACAAGGTAAAGAGTACTGAAAAATTCTTGGTAATTAATAGAATATAAATAAAATTGTAGAATAATTCAGTTGTTGAGTTTCCACTGTTAAAAAAAAGCTAAATGTGTCAGTGATCATTGAAGTGATCTTAGTGAACATGTTTTTTTCTAAAATTCACATGTTTCTGACTGTGTGTGTGATTTATTTGAAATTTTTTTGGAATAATGCAATGTTCAATCTGTGATAGACATTTGTGGAATCTTCAGTCTGTTATAGACATTTATGGAAACTTTCTAATGGAATAATTTTTTTCAGCACTTATAGTGAATATAGTTTGACAAGGTAAAGAGTATTGAAAAATTCTTGATAATTAATAGAATATAAATAAAATTGTAGAATAATTCAGTTGTTGAGTTTCCACTGTTAAAAAAAAGCTAAATGTGTCAGTGATCATTGAAGTGATCTCAGTGAACATGTTTTTTCTAAAATTCACATGTTTCTGACTGTGTGTGTGATTTCTTTGAAATCTTTTTGGAATAATGCAATGTTCAATCTGTGATAGACATTTGTGGAATCTTCAGTCTATGATAGACATTTATGGAAACTTTCTAATGGAATAATTTTTTTCAGCACTTATACTGAATTTCAGTTACTTATAGTGAATATAGTTTGACAAGGTAAAGAGTACTGAAAAATTCTTGATAATTAATAGAATATAAATAAAATTGTAGAATAATTCAGTTGTTGAGTTTCCACTGTTAAAAATAAACTAAATGTGTCGGTGATCATTGAAGTGATCTAAGTGAACATGTTTTTTCTAAAATACATGTTTCTGACTGTGTGTGGTTTCTTTTGTTTTCATGCGATTCGATTGACAGTGTAACAATTTTCTTAGAGTTTTGATTTAGACCACTTTCTCGTGATCATCGACACAATTTGAAGAAGTGGGGGAAAGATTTAGTGATTTAATGATTGATTACCGCTGGGCTCAGTCCGCGCGCAGCACTTCCTCCACGTCCCTTAGTACGGAACTTGGTGATCGCCTGTTCAGCGAGGTCCGCTCGTTCTTCTGCTTCCTCGAGTTCTTGCTGTGCTTTACGGAATTTGGCGAGATTCAGTGCAGCGATCTCTTCAGCCTCCTCGATCTGCCTCTTGTAGGTCTTGATCTTCTGTTGGAGCTTGTCAACCAGGTCTTGCATGCGTTCATGGTTCTTGCGGTCTTCGTCAGCCTAATCATTTTGAGAGCAATTAGTATTGGGTCAATAAACATAGCATAAAGACCTGAACCTAACCTGAACCTAAACCATGCAAAACTATGTCATCTCATGAAGTATAGTAAGATCTTACTTAATGGTAGACTGGGGACTTTGATATGTATATTTATGGAAAAAGCATGAAATTTGCATAATATGCAATAGTTCTCATTATTTCTTTGTAGAGAATGGACATTTAAATATTATTATATTTATAATTGTTTAATACTTTCACCTGCTTTCCTCTATTTTTCATTCACACCTTTTACACAACTAATTTATGAAAATTTAAGTGAAAAAAAATATACAATGCTTCAAAGTGCATTTTAATTTGCATAAGGGATAGAAACTTTTGCACAGATAATATTTCTAATAATATTTAGAGGGTGAAGCATATTTCTGTTTAAGATTCACATATTTCTGTGTGAATTTGCATAAAAATCCGCGGTCTACTTATTGGAACAGTGATTAATTGAAATTGACTGCGATTATTCGAAGCAATGAATTAGTTACCTGGAAGCTGAGCTCCTTGATGCGGCGTTCAGACTTGCGGAGGTTCTTCTGGGCGTCAGCGTGTCTCCTCTGTTCTCCGTCGAGTTCGTTCTCCAATTCACGGACACGTTGTTCAAGTTTCTGAATGGCCTTCTTGCCACCCTTCAGGGCGTTTGCTTCAGCCTCGTCCAGACGGACCTGGAGCTCCTTGATCTGGGTCTCGAGCGCTTTGCGGAGCTTCTCTTGCGTTTGAGCGTGATCCTGCTCAGCTCGGAGTTCGTCAGCCAATCTGGCCGCGTCGACCATTGCTTTCTTTGCCTTCTCTTCAGAGTTCTTCGCTTCGTTCAGCAGCTCATCCAGATCAGACTGAGAATAAGACGAAATGGTAAGATATCTCAATTATTAAAATAGGTAACTATTAACCCTTTGCGCTCAAGAGTTGACTGTTAGTCACCAAATGATAGTACTGAAAATTTTCAGACTTTAGTTTGTATATTAGTCAGATTTAGAAGTCAAATAGTCATATATGTAAATTTTAGAATATCACTTAACTAAAATAACTGACGTTTACTATAGGTGAATCTTAGTAAATATTTCGAATTTGTAAGTTTTTGAAGTTAGTATCATTAGAAAACTGACGGTCACCTCTCGAGTGCAAGGGGTTAATAAATTTACAGCCAAAGAAACTAAATGTTCAGAAACACATCTATAATATAAATAATATAATTCTCAAATTTTTCTAAAATGTCTTCAAAAAATGACAAGAAAATTGCATTGACAAATTTTCTTTTCCAACTTTCATAAGTTAATCCCTCGAAGGGTTAAGGTGAAACTCACCCCTTCAGAGGGTTAACTACCATTAGCCAGGGGGAAACGAAGGTACTCACGTGGAGAGTCTGGAGTTCAGCCTCAAGTTTCCTCTTGGCAGCAGAGATAGAAGCGTTCTGGGCACCCAGCTCGTTAAGTTGTTCATGACAGTCGGCCAATTCTTGTTCAGCCTGGCGACGTCCACGGTCAGCCTGTTCCAGAAGAGTGCGGCTCTCCTCGAGTTCGTTCTGAAGAGCGTTCGCCCGACGTTCTGAGATTCCAAGGAGTTCCCTAGCCTCGTCGCGTGCTCGTTGCTCCTCCTCCAGTGCAGTCTGCACGTCCTTCAGCTGTTGCTGGTATCTCTTGATGTTCTTCTGAGCTTCAGCGTTCGCCTTGTTCGCATGGTCCAGGGCGATCTCCAGTTCGTTGATGTCAGCCTCCAGCTTCTTCTTCATGCGTAGTGCCTCAGCTTTGCCCTGCAATGCAAATTGCATTTAAATACTGTTACTTTCAGGAAACTCTTTGATCCCTTTCCAAGTGACTTGCTTTACGCAAACTTTGTCATCAGAATTTTACTAAATTGATGCAACAGACCATGAACGATGCCAAAAATTGATTAGAAAGCTTGATGACAAAAGTCTGCTGAACCAAGTTACCATACAACAAGATTTGGCGTCAAAGTTTGGTACAAAATGTGAATGTGGTAGCCAAATTTTGTTGCAGAGTTAGCAATGGTGCCAAATTGCAACTAAATGGCTATCAGGACACTTTATGGCTTCCTAACCTTGGCTTCAGCTTCAAGCGACGCTTGCATGGAGTCGAGAGCACGCTGGTGGTTCTTTCTGGTGTTCTCGAATTCCTCTTCTTTCTCCTGGATGCGTCGGTCGATCTCCTGTCTGACCTGGCTCAACTCAAGCTGGCTGCGCAGCACCTTGTTCTCCTCCTGCTCCAAAGCGGCCTCAGCCTCCTCAAGGGCAGCTTGAAGCTCGTCCTTCTCAGCCTCCAGGCGCTTCCTGGCCTTCTCGATCTCGTGAATGTTGCGTCCACCCTCGCCGATCTGGTCCAGCAGGTCTTTCACCTCGTCGGCGAGATTCTTGTTCTCGCGACGCACTGCTTCCAACTGTTCCTGGCCTTCCTCGTAGGCACCTGGATTCAAACGTGATTTGTGTTTAGGAAAATGGCTTACTTTGTACAGAACACCCCGCTTAACCCTCCCAGTAAAAGAAAAGGCCCATATTTTGGGTCCAAATGGACCTGTAGCTTGATTTACTATTATTACTATAAACACTACTGGTCAAAAGTTTGGCATCACCTTCAGTGTTGCAACTGTATCAAATCCTTCTACAATTTTTTCTCAAATTGGAATTAGTACTGTGAATATTAATGGTACTTTTGTTTACCATGGTAGTTCTTTTATCCCCGAATTTCCTAATACAACACCATTGCAAATTTCTTTTCATTATTAACCTGTGCGTTTCCTGAAATTGTATGATGATTCCAAACTTTTGGCCTACGTGAAGCTTCAAAAAGCTCTTGAAACGGAGCAAGAAACTACCTCTGAGCCTGAACAGTTCCGTGCTGTAGTTGCGGCATTCCTTTTGGCTGGCATCGAGCTCGGCAGCCAGGTCGTCGACCTTGAGCTTCCATTCGCCAATGATCTTGTCGAAGGCCTTCTGTTTCTTCTCGGCTGCGTTGGCAATGGCTGTCGCGCGGTCCACCTCGATTTGCAGGTCCTCCACTTCCGTGGACAATCTCTGTTTCGTCTTTTCGAGAGCGATGACCTTCTGGTTGAGGGACTCGATCGTCTCCTCCGCCTCGGCCAGTCGTGCCTGCAACTTCCTCTTTGCTTCCTCCAGTTCTTCCGCCCTTGCGACACCCTCTGACTCGTATTTCGTGCGCCATAATTGTGCCTCCGCGTTCGCCTTGCTGAGCTGCCTCTGGAGGTCCGCTTTGCCCTCCGCTTCCTCCTCCACTTGCTCCCGGATGTTGTCCAGGTCGTGTTCCAGGTTGCGGAATTTGCCAAGAAGGGTGGCACGTTCCCTGGACTCTTCGTCGGCCAATCGTTTGGTGTCCTCCAGCTGTGTGGTGAGCGAGATCTTGATCTTGGACAGTTGGCTGACCTGGGACTCGGCTTCCTCCAGTTGGCGCAGGAGGTCGCTGTTCTCGATGGACAGCTTCTTCTTGGCTGCGTCGAAGTCGTTCAGGGTGCGGTTCACCTCCTCCAGTTTTCCTTGGGTCTCGTTCAGCTGGTGTTGCAGCTGCTTCACGATCTTCTCTTGGGCGGCCTGTTTCGCAGAATTTAACGTGTCAAACGGATTGCTTCCAGTCGGGGTATTTTTGGATGAATTCACTTTTGGAGGAGTTGGATGGTACTTAAGCGTTAACGAGAATTCAAATTTGCGGTATGGTGATCATAATGGCGTAAGCTGGTCCAATCACTGCTGATTTTCATAAAATTTTTCAGGGATTTTTCATAAAACAGAGTTTACAGTCTAAAGCAAATTGCTTGGAATGTCCATAGAAAGTGCCTTCCTTGAAACCTTGATTTCATATATGTGTCAAATGACTGTGGACGTGTTAATGTTGTATTTAATATTACAATTACCAGCATCAACTTACGCCAATTGTACTAAAAAGCATGTAAGAATAGTAATTTGGCAAGCTAATCATGTTAGACATGTTTTTAATGCTAGGTATGCTTCTGAGATTGATAGGTCGTCCAAAAGTGAATACACGTCACTTCAAACGAATAGGTACACACGAGGAGCAAGCTTTGCAAACTGGACACACTCTCCAACGACGTGAATTATTACATTCGCGTGAGCTGCGACGTCTCAGACGTTCCTGATGTCCTGTACTGCTGCCATAGTTGCCTAGAGAAGCTGTTAGTTGCGTTAGTTTGCTGGATCGTAGTGGGTTCTCGAGCACAGATCTTACCTTCTCGTTGCTCAGTTGGTCCACAGACGCGCGCATGTCGTTTAATTCGCTGAAGTATTGCACCTTGTCCTTCTCAACCCTAATTTATCATGGAAACAGACGTAAAGTGGGTGATTAGTGACACAACCGGGAATTATTAGAATCATCAGGAACAACTTAGAGATACTGTCATTAGAAACAATTGAGAGATACCTCATTAGTTAATTATAATATTAGGAGGACGGTACATTGACAAAGTTTATTCAAGGAGCATTGCATAGAAGAGTAATTAAGACACGTTCTGTGTCAAGACCATTCAGGAGTAACTGGACAACGACTTCGGTTCCGTGCTAACTTCGACATGAAACATCCAACAATAGGAGAAACAACAGAAGTGATCCCGAAAACAAAGTCTGGACGAAAAAAATCACTGGTTCGACATTCTCGTGGCTTTAGTGTACCTTCTCCCGGGAAACCTGATCCGTCGTGGCACGAGAATTGTTCAGCTCAGCATGGATGTCATGACGACCCTTTTCGGCTCTATTAGAAACATTTAATTATATCCCTGTTTCTTTGCAACTTTCAGTCTCTTTAATGTGAATCTCCTCTCGTTAACAAAATGTTAAGCTGTATATCTACACTGTACAGCAGAAGCTTGTTATATAGCAATGTTCCAATTTGTTATATACCATATTTCCTTGGTTCGTCACTTACAGTAAGAAGTATGTATGCATAGTAGCAAATTAAAAAGGCATTTTATGTAAAAAAAGTTGGTAACCAATTTGTTATATAACAAGTAGTGCAGTTTTATGTTAAAAAAGTTGATAACCAGTTTGTTATATAACAAACAGTGTAGTTTTATGTAAAAAAAAGTTGGTAACCAGTTTTTTATATAACAAGTAGTGCTGTTTTATATAAAAAGGTTGGTAACCAGTTTGTTATATAACAAACAGTGTAGATAACAGCTTTAAGTAACGTTTCTCAGTAACGGATTGAAAAGTAGTATTGCAAGTGCCTCCTTTTACAGATTTGTGAATTAAAAAAGATACAAGTGTTCCTAACTTGTCAAAGCTTTCGAAATGCTTCATGAACGTCAATGTTTTCATCTTACCTAGCCTTGAGCTTGTTCAGCGTGTCAATTTGTTCGCCCATCTCGGCGACGGCATCATTGTGCTTCTTGCGTAAGCTGGCAAGAGTGGCTTCATGCTGGATGTTAGCTTCCTCGAGGTCCCTGCGGAGTTTGCTGAGCTCGGCCTCTCTCTTCTTGTTGAGCTCGATTTGAGCGGATGTGGCGCCACCAGCTTCTTCGAGGCGTTCGCCAAGTTCCTCAAGTTCTCGTGCAAGGTCGCTGCGCTGTTTCTCAGCTTTCACGCGAGAACCGCGCTCAGCTTCGATCTGAACAGCGTTAAAAATGCAATAAATTTTAGAACAATTAAAAAAATGCAAGGTACAGGTGTTCTAGAAAATTCAGAACAATTTACAGTTTAAAGAAACTATAAAATAAATTTTTAAATGATTGCAAATTACAGAAGCATATTTGTGAGGAACACCGTTTTATGAATACAGTAGCAGACAAAAGTTTAAGACGAGAGGACAATGTAAAATATAGTTTTATAGTTTGCAAGTATTGTCTGTACATTCATTTTTATTATTATTATGGTAAAATATTTGTTGCTTAGCACAGAATGCAAACTTTGCTTACCATGCTATGCTTTATAAATTAGTTTAATTTTGTTGATTCCTTGGTCTTAAACTTTTGTCCGCTACTGTAAGTGTATTCTTTCTTTTTTCTCACTAACTTGACTCTTTAAAATTGTATTTGTTGGTTTTTGTTTCAGGTTAACCAGACTGGTTGAAAGAAACTTACCTCCTCTTCAAGTTCTTCGATACGGGCCTGCAGTTCCTTGATCTGTTTCTGCAGTTTGCCTACCAGGGACTGTTCGTCCTCAAGTTTGGCGGTCAAGGAGGAGAGTTCCTTGTCCTTACGCTGGATGGTCTGTTCAAGTTCCTTCTTATTCCTTTCGAGGTCCGCAACGGCTTCCTGTGTGAGTTTCAAGTCACCCTCCACCTTTCGTTTGGCTTTCTCTACATCAGCTCTGTAAAGTACAATTCAATTTTCAGCTGCTATTCAAAAAATAACAGTGATGTTGCATTGAAACAATTTGAGAATATACAATGATGTCCGTTTAAATGTCCACCATCTTATTCTTATTTGAGGAAGCTTGGATTTTGAGGAATTCTAGGAAGTGAGGGGGAGCAACTTGTCGACATTTAAGTGGACAGATTCTTGGACATTTAAACGGACGCCACTGTAGTTTAAATATTCCAGAATTAACAAATGCAGTAAAATTGTAAAAATATTAATAAACAAGAAAATTGTGGAGAAAATCACTGACCGTGATTTCTTTTCACGTTCGAGGGAATCTTCGAGTTCGTCGAGAGTTTGTTCGAGTTTGATCTTCACTTTGTTCAAATGATTAACCTTGTCCTCGGCAGCTTGCAGCTCTTCGGCAGTCTTCTGGTTAACCTCACCCTGGTTCTTCTTCTCTTTGTTCAGTTTGTTAATCAGTTCGTCTTGGTGAGCGATCTCGTCGTTCAGATTACGGATCTGGTGGTCCTTTGTCGCTTTGTCTTGCTCGGACTTCTGCAAGTTCAGCTCGAGGTCCTCGATGTCTTTCTTCAGACCTGCCACTTCCTGTTCGAGTTTCTTCTTGTTTTGGAAGAGATTGTTCCTCGAGTCCTCCTCTTCTTTGAATCTGTCGTTCAGATCCTGTGATGGAAAGATGGTGGATGTACACATGTATTAGCTAAATATTTTTACACACCATGATTAGCTCGTAATCATAAATTAATCGACACTTTCAACTGATTCTTCTTTAATATAGATCATTTCACTATAAATAAATAAATTAATTGAATTACTAGTTATTTTTAGAATTAGATTACTAATGTTATATTAAATTTACCCGATTCCAGGTTTACATGAAACCCTCATGTGAAATTTTATAAATTGTCAAAGGTGTTTTACTTAAAATTTGCAAAGCCGAAATAAAATTCAAAATTTCATTCGAGTGAACTTCTTCAATTAAATTTCATTGAAAATTTTTGCATCTAAGAAATCGCAATTCAGGATGTATGCAATTACGTTCAATCGAATTAATAGAAAAGCAAATCATTATAGCCGTAAGTATCTACACACAGTAATGATCGCGTTCAATCTTCGTATTATCATTTCTAATATCAAATTCTATCTTTAATTCTAATCGTTAACAGTTTTGGAATTCTGCTGCTCTTCTCTAGACCCACCACTATCGCACAATGCTTTATTCTTCATGATTTGGTTGCCTTGTGAAACGGTTAACCGAATCAGGGCTTCTCGCCTACGAGGTTGAGAACCACTGCTCGAAGATTTAAGATCCATCATGCACAGTGTTGTACAACGTTGCATTTCTCATCGTTTCATAGTGCCATAAAGGGATTAACTAAACCGTGCTCCCCATTTAAACAAGTTTGAGAACCACTGCTACGAGGCCTAAGATCCGCTATCGCCGCGTTTCTCATCATCCCGTCGCACCATGGAACGATTAACCCGAATACGGCTTCCCGTCTGAGTAAGTATGAGAGCCGCTGCTTTAATTAGTTCAAATACTGGAGGCTCTGCTCCAAGTCTGCGATAGAAGACGAACAGTCGATGAGTTACGCGATGACGCGCATAACCGTGCCCGCCAACGTATAAATACACCATACACCTGTTACCTCCTTCGTTTTCTCGGTTATTCCAGCGCGTAACCACGCCCACTTTTAATAACCTGGAATCCGGGATTGGCGGCGGCTAAATTTGGCCGTGTCGAAGGTAGGGGTGAAGCGGGATCTCCCCCGTCTCTCCCTGGCTCTCCCTGGCTCTCCCTCTCTCTCCATGGTCCGCAGGTATCTTAAGCTGATTTAAACGCATTCTTTTTTGTTCTCATCCACTTCCTTCCTTCCTCCCTGCCCGTATATGGCACCACTTAATTTCATGCTCGCTATAATCGCGGCTATCTTGGCCGAGTTCGACTGGACCGCGATAACATCGATTCGCGAGCTTTTAATAGGACGCCTCGTCATTTATTCGAGCTTTTACCAACGCCAGTCGTCGATCCCCTCTTCCCTCCTTCGGATCCTAGTGAATTTTTTCTTCTTTTTTTCTTAGCAAACGGTGGCACGAGCCTTGTTACGTCACCTCGGAGCAACTCTTTTCTCCCGTCGATCTGTAATCATTGCTCTGATCGACATTGCTGGTATCTTCGATGGTTCTCAATCTTTCTTTAATCTTTCGTTAATATCTTGAGTCAGATAACTTCAGAGCACGATTTCTAATTTTTTCTACTCTTACCGATTTTTTAATCTATTGTTTCCAGAGACTGGAGATCTTTCAAGCAGGATTTCTAATCGTTTTTCCGATCTTTTGATTAATTAGAAAATGTAGCGAAAGAAATTTGGAGAGTGTGATTAAGTTTCGGATAGTTCTTTAGTGTTTGTTGGTTTCTGTCGATCGTAATGAACAATCGTGACACGGTCGCCCTTATGGGCTCGACCGTTTCTTTTGTCAACGTTACGTTTCCTTCGTTAACTGACGGATGTATCCGAGTTAATTCTAAATTTAATCCACAAAAACCGAGCCGATGACTGGTGTTGACATAAAATACGAGTCAGAGAGTCGTTTAAAAAGCGTCCGTTATAAATAGTCCGGTATTCTGGAACGGATCCTGTTCTCCACGGAATTTTTCGAGTTCTTTTTACGTTACTCACCGAGCTTCTCCGATTTCTTTCTCTGAGGCTCTCTTAAAATGTTTCGAGCAGACGAATTATGTGAAAGAGACACGGAGGGTGCAAGTTGCTATTACAGACAGACGGTAATATGACCAAGGCTATTTCTTTCGAATTCTCTGTTCCACACGTTCAAACATAGCCGAACTTTAGTGCGTTTCTACTTTTAACCCTTTGCACTGGAAATTCCAGCACCGACGAAAATCAATATTAATTCCAACGACTCGAAGTGCGAGAAGCTCCAAGCTTTAACCCTTTGAAATAATGATTTTGTTATTAAAATCAGGGAAGAAAATTTTTTCATATGATTCCAGACGATTTAATCGATATTTTACTTTCTTGAAAATCATGATTTACTCGCGAGCATGTTCACTGGCATCTCTCGTAATCATGCTCGAGCTAAAGGTTAAAACATGGAATTTCATCAAATCACAATGTTTCTTTTTTCACATCAAAAAAGGAAGCGAATAAAAAAGATTCCCATACTAAATTTTATTTTTAACTTTCAAATTTGATAAAAGAAAATATTAAGATATTTTTCCCCAACATCAAGGGTTGAGTTCTTGCACGATGAAAATTGAGTTTAAATTGTCCACCAATACTTCTCAATAAATAAATTTTTTTCTATGTACCGATCAACAAAATTATGGAATATCAAAAACAAAAATAGTCGAAGACTATAGAATAAATTAGATAATAAAGAATGGATTAATTAATAAAGAAAAAGGAGGGGTGGTGAGAGATTAAATTGTCCACCAATTCATCTCAATAAATAAATTTTTCTCTACGTATCGATCGACAAAATCATAAAATATTAAAAACAAAAATGGACGAAGACTATGGAATAAATTATAATAGAATAGATTGGATAATCAAAAATGGATTAATTAATAAAGGAAAAGGAGGGGTGGCGAGAAGAAAAATAGATTCCAGCGAGAAAGTACGATGAAGCGATTGGGATCCAACTTTCAGAAGCTGTCATAATTTTAGAACGAATGCATAAACGAGGGATGATTCGCCGGTGTAAGAAAAGTAGCGTGCAGAGAGCATCGGTCGGACGTGTCTGACTAATGGCACGCTTATACTACTTAGCGGTCGCGCTTGCGAAACTACTATGTATCAACGTCTGCCACGATGCATCATTTTCTGTAACCCGAGCCAGGATCATTTAAATTATGACGAACATATGAATCTCGGACCACCCACGGAGAAAATGTTACGTGCAGTTGTAACATCGATTATGCGAACGCGTTTGCTTAAAATACATTCGTTCGAAGGAACGACTCGTAGGTTTTTCAAAATGCTTTTGGATCAGTTTCATGGCGGTGTTTTCCAGGTAAAATTAATTGGATTCGAAAATTCTGTTATTTTAAACAATTTAATAATTGATTTATTGGATGATGGTTCGGATAATCGAGTGTTCATTTCACTTATTTGCTGTTTTGCTTATCGAAAGCTAAAATTTTTTGGCTAATTTTAAAATTGCAAAATTTCTATGTTAACCAAAATTTACGATTTTCAAAATTAGTCGAAAATTGTAATTTTAAGATTTAACGACGTAAAATTTTGTAATTACTTGAAGTTGTTCAAAATTATTCGAAAGCTACGGTTCGGATAATCGACGTTTCATCGTACATCGAGGTGTGTTCATTTCACTTATTCGCCGTTTTGCTTTTCGAGAATTGAAATTTCCTGGAGAATTTTAAAATTGCAAAATTTCTATGTTAATCAAAATTTACGATTTTCAAAATTAGTCGAAAATTGTAATTTTGAGATTTAGCTATGCAAAGTTTTGCAAGTATACAGAAAGTTGCACAGAATTATTCGAAAGCTACAAAATTTTGCCGGCTAGCCTCTTTTCTACTCGTTTTTAAATCTATTTTAGCGTGAGTATGTGGAAAGTAAGCACACTCGACTCATTGTAAATAAATTCCTGCACGTCTCTCAGTCACGTTACATCCTTTCCATGAATACCTCAAGCCTCGCGCTTTTCAGCCTAACCACGATTATTTTGGCCGCTTATATTTTTCCCATGGCTTCAGCCGTGCCGGTAACTAGGCCTCGGATCATCCGAACGGTCGAATCTACTCGAATATCCGGATAAAGACGCCAGGAAATGTTTCTGATCCGGATTTCGAATATTCCAGTTTTTTCCAAAAAAAACATGACACTATCAATCTTTGCTCTTCACAAACCGGATAATTCGGACTATTTTAATATTTTTAGTATTCGGATTATCGAGATAATCCACTGAACTCCATCTTAAATGCGTTGGTCACCATAAAAGTGACTTAAGCCAACGATTTTTCTGTTTTTTACATTTAAATTCTTTCTTTCTTTTTTTAAATTTAAGTTTTTATACAAATAACTGATTTTCTTCAATTTTTCACTTGGTTTGATATCATTTTTATAATCATCGGCTCTCATATATAAGTATAGTATATTTTAGGAATGTTAAGGAGACATTAATAACCCTAATCTTCACCAATTGGATAATTCGGACTACTTTAATATTTCTAGTATTCGGATTATCCAGATAATCCACTGAACTCCATCTTATATGCGTTCATCACGATAAAAGTGACATAAGCGAACGATTTTTCTTTTTTTTAAATTTAAATTCGCGTTTTTTGTGATTTGCTTAGTTTTCATACAAATAATAGGTTTTCTTGAATTTTTCACTTGATCTGATATCACTTTTATCATCATTGAATCTCATATATAAGTATAGTATATTTTAGGAATATTAAGGAGACATTAATAACCCTAATCTTTATAAACCGGATAATTCGGACTATTTTAATATTTCTAGTATTCGGATTATCCAGATAATCCACTGAACTCCATCTTATATGCGTAGGTCACCATAAAAGTAACGATTTTTCTTTTTTTTTAATTTAAATTCGCGTTTCTTGCGATTTGGCTGGTTTTCTTCAATTTTTCACTCGATGTGGCATCACTTTCATAATCATCGGCTCTCATATATAAGTCTAGTATATTTTAGGAATGTTAAGGAGACATTAATAACCCCATTCTTCTCCGTTTCAACATCCGATCACACGCATATAATTATCGTTTGTCTGATTCATGGTTTGATTCGCGGTGGGCGTGCGTTCATCGTCGCGCAACGGGTTTCGTTATCGATGAATCGTGCCAATTGAACTACTTTTTCACGTATGAACTTCACCCCAAAAAAATCGTCGATCAATCTGTGCGTTGATCATCAACGATCAATGGTATGCGATCTTTTTTCTCGACAATTTGGAAAGAATCTAACAATTCAGTTGAAATTTATTCAAAATTCAAAGAATTTTATACTTTTCTCATACTTTTTCGTGTATGAATTTCACTAAACAAAAATCGTGGATCAATCTGTGCGTTGATCATCAGTGATCGACGCATGCGACCTTTTTTCTCTATAATTTCGAAAAAATCTAACAAATTCAGTTGAAGTTTCTTTAAAATCGAAGAATTTTGTACTTTCTTCATACTTTTTCACGTATGAACTTCACCCCAAAAAAATCGTGGATCAATCTGTGCGTTGATCATCAACGATCAATGGTATGCGATCTCTTTCTCGATAATTTGTAAAAAATCTAACAAATTCAGTTGAAGTTTCTTTAAAGTCGAAGAATTTTATACTTTCTTCATACTTTTTCACTCAAAAAAAAATCGTGGATCAATCTGTGCGTTGATCATCAACGATCCATGATATGCGATCATTTTTCTCGACAATTTGGAAAGAATCTAACAAATTCAATTGAAGTGTCGATCTTCTAATGAAAACAGCTTTTTCACATAAACTAAACTCTGCTTTCTTTAAAGTTTAAGAATTTTATCTACCTATTAAAATTTCTAGGACATACTAGGATCATTGGACCACCGATTTTTATGCGTTTTGCGAGAAAAGCGCAAGGTACAATGCTCGACACCATAATCAATAATTGTATAAAGTGAGACAAATTTCCATGCACGAAAAACACTTGTACACGTTCAAAATTACAAATTACAGTGAAAAATTTAGAAGTTGAAGCGAATTCAGGTTTGAATCCCATTTCAAGACTTTGAATTTTCCTTTTGGGTCTCACCACATCGATCACGTTCGCGAGTTTTCGCAAAAATTCGCCCCATTTCAAGACCATGAATTTCAGGTCTCACCACGTCGATCACGTTCATGAGAATCGCGAGTTTTCGCAAAAATTCGCCCCATTTCAAGACCTTGAATTTCAGTTCCCACCACGTCGATCACGTTCATGAGAATCGTGAGTTTTCGCAAAAATTCGCGGTCCAATGATAACAGCCACGATAACACCGTGTGCCTACCTGAAGTTGCGACTCGAGGTCGGCCTTCTGCGCGGCCAACTTCAACGACTTCTCCATGTACTCCGAGAGTGATCCCTTCTCGCCCTCCAGCTGTCGTTGCATCGCGTTCCTCTCGGTAAGCAGTTTCGCATTCTGCTCCTCGAGCTCCTTGCGCAGCTTCTCTTCCTTCTCGAACGCCTCCTGAGCCTTCCTCGCTTTCTCCTCGAGCGCCTGCAACCGTGATTGCGCGTCACCGCTCGGCTCCTCGACCAGCGTGTCACCCATTCTCTCAAGTTCACAGATCTCCGGCCGCCAGGCACTCGCGAGACTCCAACCGGAGCTTCTCGATCAACGAAAGAGCCTAAAAAAGCGCCTCCCCTAACGGAGGAGACTCCGCGCGTCGATCGAAAGCACCCTCAAAACCAAGAAAAACCCTAACAGGACCCTCCTGAGTCCTCGTTCCTGCTCTCCCCGCGATCAAGAAGCGACAGGCTCTGCTCGATCGAGGTTCGTGATCGCGATCGATAAACGATTCGTCGTGTTGCTCGCGAACGGGTCGCCGCGAGGTTCGATTAGAAAAAAAAAGGGGAAGGTTTTCGAATGGGTCGGCGCCGGATCGCGTGTCCAACTGGTCCGCCGTTTACCAGAGGCCCAACTTTTCTACCCGAAATCCCTCTTCGTGGTCGGGGCGAGGAATCACCGCCGGGAACCCCCACTCCAGCGGTGCTCATCGTAGAAAAATATTTATAACCGATCCCGATGACGAAGGAGAGGGACTCGTGCGTGTGCAACCAGAAGGGGCTGCCATGACAAACCGTGCGGCAGGTGGGGTGGGGCATAACCGTGAGGGGGGGGGGAGGGTTATGGACAAAATTAGAAGCGAGTGTAGGAGAGTTCCAGCCAGCGATCGGACTCCAGTCTCCTTTTGGGCTCCAGGAATTGTGGATCGACCTGGTTACTCCCGCGGGAACAGCATCCCATGGGGGAGTCAACCATGAGGGGCTTTCATCGTCGTTAGGCTAATTCTTTGGGAAACAGGGAGTGGGGGAGGGGCGAAGAGGATTGTGGCATAACCGTGAGGGGGGGAGGGTTATGGACAAAATTAGAAGCGAGTGTAGGAGAGTTCCAGCCAGCGATCGGACTCCAGTCTCCTTTTGGGCTCCAGGAATTGTGGATCGACCTGGTTACTCCCGCGGGAACAGCATCTCATGGGGGAGTCAACCATGAGGGGCTTTCATCGTCGTTAGGCTAATTCTTTGGGAAACAGGGAGTGGGGGAGGGGCAAAGAGGATTGTGGCACAATCGAGAGGGGGGGAGGGTTATGGACAAAATTAGAAGCGAGTGTAGGAGAGTTCCAGCCAGCGATTGGACTCCAGTCTCCTTTTGGGCTCCAGGAATTGTGGATCGACCTGGTTACTCCCGCGGGAACAGCATCCCATGGGAGAGTCAACCATGAGGGGCTTTCATCGTCGTTAGGCTAATTCTTTGGGTAACGGGGTGCGGGGGAGGGGCAAGGAGGATCGTTTTACTACGAGCACGCGCGAGAGGTTAGATTTATGCTGTGGAAATATCGTTTATAGCGGGCGATACTATTTTCTGATCGAACGTGATTCGGCTGACTTACTTTATTTCCGTTGACCCGGCGGGAAAGCTCGGACGATCGCGTTCGATCGGCGGCACGAACCCACCGACCTTACCCCGGGTAAACCAGACTGGTGGTCTAGTTACCGGAGGACCCGCTCCTATTTCTGTAATCGATCCGGTAAATCATTGTCCATTGTGTGATCTATGCGCGAATTATTGTCGGATATCGAACGGACACCAGTTACTATTAATACGGCGAAACCGGCTGATGAAGGAGGAAACCGGTAAGCTAAGTTCGAGACTTGGAAGTGTGGAACTTCGCTTTGGTCTTGTAGATAATTGGAAATTGTTAATTAATGGTAATTAATAACGTCGATGTCGATGATCCTATGTAATTGCCGAGGGTTTCACTTGGGTAAAGGTATCGTTGTCAGTTACGACTGAAAGATTGTGTAATTGAGAATCGTGAGACCTTTGAGAAAAGAAATCTTTTTAAATTTGTAAATAAGTCATGAGACCTTTGTGAAGCGGAAATTTGTAAATAAATCGTGAGACCTCTGGGAAGTGAATATTTGTAAATAAATTGGGAGACCTTTGCGAAGTGAGAATTTATAAAATTTGTAGACAAATCCTGAGATCTTTGAGAAATGGAAATTTTCTTTAATTTGTAAATAAGTCATGAGACCTTTGCGAAGGGAAAATTTGCAAAGTTTGTAAATAAATCGTGAGACCTCTGGGAAGTGAGAATTTATAAAATTTGTAAATAAATCGTGAGACTTTTGCGAAATGAAAACTTTTTAAATTTGTAAATAAATCGTAAGATCTTTGCGAAGTGAAAATTTGTAAAATTTGTAAATAAATTGTAAGACCTTTGAGAAATGAAAATTTGTGAATAAGTCGTGAGTCCTTTGCGAAGTGAAAATTTGTAAAATTTGTAAATAAATTATGAGACCTCTTCGAAGTAAAAGTTTGTAAAGTTTATAAATAAATTGTGAGACCCTTGCGAAGTGAAAATTTGTAAATAAAATGGAAACTAGCGTCTTGGCTGAATACGAGAATTATTGTTCTTAATTGAAATGTAAAGATTGTAAGATCTTGGCGTGATAAAAATTTGTAATCGAGGTAGAAGCATGCGTTTCGGATGATAGTTAAATGTTTTCAAAGTTTCTCTCCCTATAGATAGCTTTCTAAAATAAAATCGTGCTAAATATATCGAAACGTAGTGTCTTTTCATCTGCTAAGATGAAATTAGATAGTATGAATAATCGGTGACACAAAGTTCATGACGAAATCGAGAGTTTGGAATTCTTGCAGCTTCTCTAACTAAGTTTATGAGGTCTAAGTTTACGAGAACGTATGAATCCCGTTCGAGGCCTATTTTTAGGGTACATTAAAGAGAAAAGAAAACAAAAAATGATGTAGCCACGACTGTTTTATAAAGATAACCCTTTCGCGTGCCGAACATCACGATTATGTTCCATTGATTATGCAAATTACACATCGGACAACATCTAAATTTAGCAAAAGCATTTCAATGTTAAATTTAATGTAACATCGGTGCTTCGTTTCGCTTCTAACTCTTTTTAAACCGTTCTAACTCAAAATTTAATTTATCTCAATTACTGTTACTAATTTTATAACATATTTCACAAGAAAAAAAATATTTATTAATTGTGAAAAATATTGTTAACCAAGTCAATTGCTAACTTGTTTATTACAAGTGTACTCCTGGCCACTGATAAACATTTTTTAACGAAACTCTTCAGACGTGAAATATTAAAATAAGATTGTTGGCCTTTTTTTTGCAAAGCAGAAAAGGAAGTTAACACTTTGCATACGGGAAACGTACTTTTACGCTTTTTGCAGTCACGTAAAAATTATAAAATATAAAATAAATTATTATAAAGTTTAAAATAAAATTATAAAATAAAAATATTATAAAATAAAAATATTTATCATATAAATGCGACAAAAAAATATCTTTTTTTTTAAATAATCATAGAGCATATATTTAAGTGTAAAATAAAAAAAGTTTCGTTAAGAAAAACGAAGTAATTTTTTAAATTCATTGCAATTTTACCGAATGACCAAACTCTCACGAAATTCACGAAAAATGGCCCGTTACACGCGTTCAGTCCGCATGCAACGTGTTAAAAGAAGAAAGTGACGAGCATGAAAAAATAAACGTCCAGTCAGAAGCGAAACGTTTCTTAAAGGGTTGAAAAGATCGTTCCCTGACGAACGAAAAAGAAACAGAACACGGTTTACAGTTCAGATCTGCAGCTACATCTCGCTTTCTGCAAATTAACGTGAAATCGGCAGTTTCTATGAAGAGTGTTCCTTGTGCTAGCAAACGGCAATGCTGAAACTGTTCTGGGAACCATCGTCTATGCCTTACAGTCGAGCAGAAAGCTTCGACTTCACAAGAAACGTCGAAAAAGATGAACATACAACGATCTTATCAATACATTACCATTTTTTGGCTAAACAAATTATACTTCTAAGCGTTTTAGCCGGAGATCTAATTGAACATCCAATGTTGATCAAGCACACACACTACATCCTTATAATCTAAAAATCTTCAAGTTAATAAAATGATGAAAAAAAGCAGCATAATTATTATATATAATATTTCTTCAAGGCTGAACTGTATTTGAAACAATATTAGGAGCTGTTCATTTGCCAAACCAATTATCTGAAAGACACGTGTTAAAATAAGAAAAAATATCTCAAAGATTAATTTATAATATTTGTAAATTGGTAAAAGACTGAACCTTTGCAAATTCTTAATAAAAAGCAGAGAAAATTGAAAAATATAAAAAGTTAAACATCAATCAAATGTTTTGAGATTAAAATTTGAATGAATTCTAATTGTTAATTGTTTTGGCTTATGAAAAAAAAATAATAATAAAGAAAGAAAATAATAGAATTAATAGAAAATAAATTAATAAAGAATTAATAGAAATAATAGAAAGTAATAATAAAAAAAAAAGTAAGGAATGTAGGGTGAGGTTGCTCAAGTCGTACCCCTTAAGAAAAAGTCCGTGTAAAACTTAAGATTTATCAAATAAATAAAAATTAAACGTGTCATTCGAAATTTGTGTTAATATCGTTGTTATTTATTGGATTGTTCGAAAAGTAATTTCGTTTTTTTTTTTTATATGAAAATGAATGACGATTTTCTTATAGTGAATAAATATTGTCCATTTTGGCTCAATACCTTTATCCAATACCTTTCCACGCTCATAAAATTTTAGTTGTCTATGAAAAAATACAATTAAGCATTTTGTGAGGGAAAAAACGAAACTACTTTTCGAACAACTCAATATTATAATGAAATTGTTAGAACATCTGATTCATGCAAATGTATATTTGCTTGTGGTTCGTTCAAAATTCAAGTGGTACGATTTAGGCCAACGTTACCCTATTTTGTGAAAACGATTTCAAAGAACACAATTAATATCTTAATCAAGGCACTCACAGCAAGCTCGTCCTCAATACGAGTGACGTTGAGAAGAGGTTTAACTTTCTGCCACAGTTTCCACCATGGCCACGTGCGAATTTGCAGATACTTCCTCAAGTTCCTCTGGACGACAACCAGGGCAAGACGTTGCTCCTGGAGTTTCTTGTAATCTTTTCTGGACAGGTAACCCCTGATGAAGGCCTGCATCCAGGACACAATCTTGCTGAGTCGCTCATCACGGAACTCTTCCATCTGACCCAGGACTCCAGCACGGAAGAACACCTATAGTTTTTCAAAGTGCCAAGGGGGAGGAAAATTTCAATTAGTGATCACTCCCTCGAGACTTCACGTGGATTACTTTGATCACTTCTAGTGGCAACATTGTCTCACAGACAGCTATTTAACGTTAGAACTACCTTATTTGCGTGGGACCGATCAAATTGAAAGTTACATGAAAAAATATCGAATACACAGAAAACAAATCTTTATTTATTAATTTCTTACTTCTTAATAATTTATTTTCTTTGGTCTTAACACTAGAACTGTCGACAATTATAGTGTACTTATTTGTATGGAATCGATCGAATTGAAAATTACATGAAAAAATATCGAAATCAGAGAAAACAAATCTTTACTTATACCTTCTGCAAAAAGTCATAGTAAATTTTGGAAGCTTGGTAAAGTGAATTCATAAGGTTGCTATGAATAATTATCAATCCGTCATTTTGACGGTTCTGGTAGTTCCTAGTGTTAATTTTATATTGTGCAATTATGATGTTACAATATAGTATATCATCTTTTTTTCTTTATCTTTAAAATCCTCTTTTTTTTCTTGTAATTTTTAGTTCTATAATTTACCTGAAGCGATCAAAGTAACGGTGCTTTTTCAAAAGGAAAGAGTACCATGCAGAGTTTCAATAAGCGGAACAGCATTTTGGTTGTTGGGCAGATTAGAAAATAGATAAAAAGAAGCACAATTAATTGTAAAATGTAGAACATTAATAAGCGAAACTGAAGTTACCTTGTAGCTGCAGAAAGAAAGAAAATGATCCGTAGTCTTCATTGTATTAATATTGCATTTCAATCAGATAGTAAGTATTATGAAGTATTGTATGTATACTGTGTTACTGCATGATCAAACCTTTAATCCCTTGCTTTTCTTAAGTACATACATATTTTTTTTATAGATATAAGTATAGTTGTATACTTATATATTTTTATATATAATCTATTATAGGGTCTAATTTTTTTCTATCAGTTTAAAATTAAAAAGATATAAGTGCTAGAAAGATATAGATTACCTTTTTTAATTTTTAAAAAATGGTTCTGAAGGCTTAACCAAAAGTATTCTAGTCTACTCAAAAGAAGAAATACATTTCTAATGGTAGACCACTTATTCATACTTCTAGCTATAAAAAATAGAAATATGAATCTTGAAAAGCAAAAGGATTAAAAGGTTTTGTGTAAAAGGAAAGCGTGTCTATTATAATTACATTATTTCAATACTTGAAGTAATATGTAAAACCAAAGGCGTCTAATACCTTGGTGCGACCCATGCGGTATAGCTCTGGCTCCAGATTGATTCCATCCAGAATCGCCTGGGTCGCCTTTAGTGGGTCACAGGGTTCTTTGATGGCATTGGCGCACAGAATTTTGTATCTGCGGTGATTTCGTTTTATGGTTGGGATGGCACAACAAATAAAAATTACCATACATTGTTAAAACACTTGTAGATGATCTAATTGTTATAATACTAATCATAGGATTGTAATTTAATGTGAGATCTGCCTTATAATTGATCTCATGTATAGATTGTACTTCTAAAGACTCCTCAAAACAGGATCATAGGGATCATTGTGAGATCTGCCTTATAATTGATCTCATGTATAGATTGTACTTCTAAAGACTCCTCAAAACAGGATCATAGGGATCAGTGTGAGATTTGTCTTATAATTGATCTCATACATAGATTGTACTTCTAAAGACTTCTCAAAACAGGATGATAGGGATCAGTGTGAGATCTGCCTTATAATTGATCTCATATATAGATTGTGCTGGTGATTATGAAAGTTGTCCAAGACAAGAACTTTTATAAAGTTTATGTATCTTATGTTTTTTGTTTCATCTCATACTGTTTCTGGTTTATAAAATTTTAATTATACTTTTGTCTTAGATTATTTTCATAATCATTGGCATAATTGTACTTTTAAAGACTTTTTCAAATAGGATTGCAGGCCAGTGTGAGATCTGTCTTATGATTGATCTCATGTAAACTGTTATTCTACAGATCTTTCAAAATAGGATTGCAGAACAACATTGTGAGATCTGTCTTATAATTGATCTCATGTGAATTGTTATTCTACAAATTTTTCAAAATAGGATTGCAGGGCATTGTGAGATCTGTCCTATAATTGATCTCATATGTTTTTAAAGATTTCTAAACTTAGGATTGCAGAGGTTGTATGTACCTGTCCTGTAATTGATATGTACATAGGCATAAGTTACAATAGTGCTAAAGATTTCTAAAACAGCAGCAAAAAGAATGATTCCATGCTACAACTTTTTAGAATTGTGTAATTGAACATTTCAGAACATTCTCAGTTCAATCTTAGAAATCTGTAACATTCAAAAGGGAGTCAGCTGATCATGACTTGTATATCAGCTTCAACATGTTGCACATGTCTTCTTTGGTTAGACACGTTTACACTTGCTGCATATTATTAACACCAGAACACTGCAATTCCTGCGAAAGAAATGTTTGATTGACCAATACGTACAGCATAGCAAAGTGAAGTTCAGTGTAACACTTATAAAACAGAGAAAATCCTCATAATTTTTGTTTCCCCTACAATTCTGAAAGTATCCTTCCACACAACTTTTTAAAGCTTACTTCTAAGTATACAAAATAGCATTCTAATGTACAAAACTATACAAAACGTCCAATGTATTACAATTTGCAATTTATAATATTTAAGGACTAAAACAGATTTCTACATAAATTCCATTCTTTTCATCCTTGCAGCCTATTCATGACACCCTTTATGAACTGAAAACGATAAACCATTGATAAAGGACCACGTCTGTTCACAAATGCCGGCTGTACGTACAATCCAAGGATCAAACACTGTCTATGAATATTCGAGGAATCGAATGCATGAAGCTCGTTATGGTTGTCGACGTTGATGATACGTTCGCGTGCTAAACGAGTAAGATCATGATCGGCGAGAAAGGGAACATGCCTTGGTGTGTCCAAGACGATACTGGTCGGGATCAAGGCCAGACGCCTCCAAAATCGCCGCCGCAGCTTTCTTCGGGTCAGCACCCACCTTCTCGACAGCTTGTGGCGCCAAGATCTTGTACCTAAGGGTGACGGGGTCGCAAGGCAAGAGAAAACAGGTGATGGGTCACTATTATTACGTACAGGGTCACCACAAAAATAATTTACTGCTAGAATCATCGTGTGTGTGTTCGTGAATTGTGAGTGTGAGGGACTTCTGCTGCTCTGCTTTCGACATGGGCTTCCTGACATGTTCTCTTTTGCATATTTTGTACTCTATTGGGGGGGGGGGGGGGAGGTCACACAAGGCTCACGTATTACGTGCATGTTCAGAGGGGTTTTGTAACCAATCTATGTTTTTTCAATTACTAATTGTGAATAGGGGTCATTTCTGAATTTTTATGGGGTATTCTACGTGCATAATTCTATTGTAATACCAGGGGGACTGGGGGGGGGGGGTATACTGGGCATTTTTAGGGGGCTCGTTAGTCCATAAGGACCAATTTTATTTGCAAGTATTTTCTCAATCAATTCACATTGTTCAATGTTGTTTCTTGATACAAAGGGTATGCAAAATTAATAAATAAATTTTTGAAGCTCCAACGTTGAAGAATAAAGATTAACAATATGAATTAACTGGAAACAAATTGCAAACAAAATGTTGCATTGCTGCAATGTTGGTCCTTGATGGAATAAACACTACTGAAACTGCTCGACCAATATTCGATAATTTTAAGTAAAAATAAAACAACCTAACATTTTGACACCTTTCTTCAGTTAACAGTATTGTTCCTGGGGGACGAAAGAAGAAAAGGAACAATAGTTTAACTGGGAATTTCGTTAAGAAACAACAGCTTTAACAGCTAACAAACAACGGTTTCGAGACAAAATGAATATTTATAATGTAAATTGACCGTTATATTTGATAAAAAAATAATTGTAACTGACGTTGATTAATATCATTGAAGAGCAGTATCCTATTCACTACGGGGGGGAGGGGGGTTTCTTAAAATCCTTTTTCGGGCAAAATAACGACGACATTCTACGAGGGACAAAAAATGGGACAAAATCCAAGAAAAATTCAGTCGTTTTCAGGGGTTTGCAACTAGCCTTAGTGTGACCAATTCGGTAGCTGTCCGGATCAAGGCCGATTTCCTCGAAACATCTCTGAGCGGCCTTCTTTGGTTCCGATTCAGCGGTCATCGCGGCCGGCGCTAATATCATGTAACTGTCCGATCACAATATAAAAGAATCATTTTATAATGATACCATTTTCAAGTGTCGATCTACGGTTTGGTCTTGACGATCAATGGCGCTTGTGTGCATGTGTGTGTTTAAGTTTCACCCTTTCTCACATTCGTCAAAATGGTCACTAGTTCTCAAAATATTGACAAATAAAATGGTAAAAAAAAAGAAGAAGAAAACGTCAACCTATTATTCCAAAGACACTATCTCTAAAATCTTTTTCATATATTCTTCTTTTCATAGAAGGGACATTTTCTACCAACTCCAACAAAAAGGAAAAATGGTAAAACTGCATGTTTCGAACATTACCATTTACCATTCATGCATGTCTAGACTTGTTACTGCTACTTAACCATGAATTTGATTTATTAAAACTAAAGCAAGTCCCTATTTCCTTCATTGTTCATTTTGAATGCTCACTTTGAACGAAATGCAGATGAATTTAATCTGCATACCTTATATCCACGGTTAAATCATCCACAATACACGATTAACCCTTAGGCTACTATTTACAGTAGCAATTCGGTTTAGAATACAAAGGAATAAATGATATTGTTTTAATGTAGTGAAATTCAAATTTTTGATGACTAAAATTTGTTTTCACGGAGATGCATCTCTATCCAAAATTTCATCGAAAGTTCTTCATCTCAAAGTTCGCCGTAGTCAAAGGGTTAAAGTGTAAAGTCGAAAATCCCTTTAAATTCGCCTTTAATACTCAGCTGTAGGATTACCAAAGAGAACTTAAAGAAAGTGCTGCTCATGGTTAAAGTGTTCTATCAGCGATTACCTAGGATACCATGATACTGTGTTTCACGTGACAAAAAGAAAAAAGGAAGCGAGTTCTTACCGTAGTTTGAAGTCAGGGTACACCATTCTGTTGGGGAATCCTTTACGACAAATACGGATGCCTTCAAGCACACCGTTACAGGTCAGCTGATGCATCACAAGGTGAGAGTCGATGACACCCGGCTGCTTCAACTCGTTGGGGATGATACAACGGACGAAGTGGGGCTGGGTGGCTCTCAGTGTGGTCATCAGGTTGTTCAATTGTTCCCTGTAGGACGAGGACACCGTGGAGAAACCGCCACCCTTTTTACCACGTCCACCTTTGCCACCGCCGCCGCCACCGGCATCACCAGATTGTCCAGGATGGTCAGCGAAGATCTCGATCAGCAGTTTGTTAGTAGATTTCTTGAATTGATCGACAACAGTGTCGTTCAACGGGTCCTTGTTCTTTTCCAGCCAACCGGTGATGTTGTATGGTACCTGTGTGTTTGATCCATCAAATTTTTATAAATTCATAATTGTCTCTAACTAAATCTTAGTTGTTACACCTATTGTAAGCCTAGTTCAATTATCAGCTGCTATTTGAAAACAGTTTAGAACATTGTCGTCTTGTCCTCTCTAACTGAACCCTAGTTATTACACCTACTGCAATCCTAGTTTAATTTTCAATTTTCAGCTGCTTTTTAAAAAAGTAACAATGATATCAAAATGAAAAGAGTTTAGAACATTGTCGTCTTTAATTGAACTCTAGTTGTTACACCTATTGTAAGCTTAGTTCAATTTTCAGCTGCTATTTGAAAACAGTTTAGAACATTGTCGTCTTGTCCTCTCTAACTGAACCCTAGTTATTACACCTACTGCAAGCCTAGTTCAATTTTCAGCTGCTTTTTAAAAAAGTAACAATGATATCAAAATGAAAAGAGTTTAGGACATTGTCGTCTCTAATTGAACTCTAGTTATTACACCTACTGTAAGCTTAGTTTAATTTTCAGTTGCTATTTGAAAAGAGTTTAGAATATTGTCGTCTTGTCCTCTCTAACTGAACCCTAGTTATTTCACCTATTGTAAGCCTAGTTTAATTTTCAGCTGCTACTTAAAAAAGTAACAATGATATGAAAATGAAAAGAGTTTAGAACATAGTTTGAATATTGCAAAATATGTTTTGGTGAAACAAAGAAAATAACACTAAAACTGATCGACTTCTAATTTTTGATACGTTTGTAGGGTTCAGTATGATTTCTTCTATTTGGTGTAAGTAAAAATATGATCCTCTATATGTTGAATCTTTTTTTCTTTCATTTCTTTGCTGGGAACTTTAGTAATTGATAGCTTTCAGTTATTTTATTAATTTTGGATTTTCCAAATACTATTTTCAGACGAAGGGAAAGAGATCGTGGAGACTGATCGGATGTAAAAGAAACAGGAAAGACGGACGTACGTTTCCGGCATAATGGCCGATAGCAAAGTGGGCTGCTTGTTGGCCTGGTTTCGGTGGTTTCGGTTTCAAATAGTTAGGACTCTTGCCAAGGTGATTGTTGTTCAGCTTCTCCTCGAAGGTCTTGTCCGTGGCTTTCGGGAACATAGACTCTTCTTCAAGAATGGATAGGATACCCATAGGCTATATTCAAATAAAATGACACGAATTAATTTGCAAATCTACCCTGACGAAATTTTCGAGAGTAACACTTGCAATATAACGGAATGAGACAAAAATTTTTTAAACGTGAACAAACTCTGAAACGAGTTAAAAAAAAAAGATAAAAATATGATATTTATTGTAACGTGATGTTTTTATACACATTAAAGATGGCAAATGATACCCACTACTCAAAAAAATAAGAATTTAATGCAAATTATCGTAATATTCTAATTTTGTGCTACTCTCGATTAATGTTAACTGTTTTCAGTGATAAAAAAAAAATATTTCTGTAATGAATAAAGTGTAGGTCAAAGTTGGTAAAACAGTACGATGGAAATTAACTGAAAGATCTGTTTTAAATTTTAAATTCATTTTCCGTTTTTTTTTTGAAACAATATACAGGGTGAGCTTCGAAACATGATCGCCTTACATAACTTGCGAGTTGTTTATTGTAGAGAAAACATGTTCAAATGAAAGTTTTATAGTATCAAAGGGACATGTAACACTATAATATTTTATTGCAAACATGTTTCTCTACGATAAATAATTTACAAGTGAAGGAGCTCACCCTATATATAAGTAGCTTCATTAATTCAGTCGATCGATCAAGAATTTCACATCGTCACGTTCGTTACTCTCTTTTTTTTTTACTCACCAATCAGAGAAAAAAAAGTAAAAGGACACACAAACATAAACACATTTGCATGCTGATGCCACACACAAAAAGACAAGGAAAGCTTGGAAGCGTGAAACACGTCTTGGGTTATTGCTTTGATGTTCGTCTTGGTCCATGATCAACAAATTCGATCCATGTTCTTTACCTCTTTTACAAATCAGCCGACGCTTCTCTGCAAGTCGACAACAAGAATCGATGAAACCTCACTTTGTGAAATTACAGGCACGCGTAAGATTCTCGCGAACAAGCGTGCCATGCGAACGAGAAAAGTGGAATAAGACAAATTTTCAGGAAGAAGATTTCGAGTTGTCTCGTTCAATTTTTTTTTTAGTGCCTTGGACAGGCACAGTGATTAAAAGCAGAGTGAGAAAAGTGAAAATAAGCGAGAGCAAAAGGAATGCTGCAGTACGAAACGAGTGAACCTTTTCTGCGAGGGTACAGTCAATCGCAAAAGTTTCAGATATATTGAAAAAAGAAACAAGGATTTTGGACAATTTATAGTTGTTAATAATCTAAATTTGTTGAATTTTGAAAAAATAGTAGAATAATAAATTTAACATACCACTACTAGTATAATAGATACAGCAACGGACAAAAGTTTAAGACCAAAGAGTCAACTAAAGTATTAAATTAACTAATTTATAAAGAACAGCATGGTAAACTAAATTTGCATTCTGTGCTAATCAATAAATAGTGTTCTACCATAATGACAATAAAAATTAGTGTACAAACAATATTTGGAAACCATAAACTTATGTTCTATATTGTCCCCCAGTCTTAAACTTTTGGCTGCTAATGTAAATTAATTAATTAATAAGAAATAACAGTATAAATAAAATTTGTATTCTATGCTAATCAATAAATAGTGTTCTACCATAATGACAATAAAAATCAATATATGTAGCACATAACATATAGTATATAACAAGGGAGAATATTGATTAATTAGTTATTAATTTCTATAAAAAAAAACAAACTTTTAAAAAATTCAAAAAAAAACGACGGAAACTTAGTTACTAACCCATTATATTCTACATTGTCCTCTCATCTTAAACTTTTGTCTCCTACTGTATTTACCATTCTTTTTCGTAACTCGCCCCTCTTTCAGAAAAACTTTTGTCCCCTATTGTATTTATTGATTCTTTTTCGTAACTCGCCCCTCTTCCAGAAAAACTTTTGTCCCCTACTGTATTTACTGATTCTTTTTCATAATTCGTCCCTCTTTCAGAAAAACGCGAAAATAATTTACTAATTTACTAATTTAATTAAAAATCACTCAACTAATCTCCAACGAATACCTGAAATCCTTGTTTTCCTCCTGCAACAACTAAAAACTTTATAAATATTTTTGCGAGTGACTGTACTCGGTCGAAACGGTAGAAACCGACTGATCGCGCATTATTGCACATGCTGACGACATTCTCCGCTCCGCTGCGACCCGCTGACACCGGGATCCTCCTCGAGAATCACCGAGGCCCCACGTCGATCTATCCGTCCCCGGTTGTGAGGCGTTCATGCGCGGCGACAAATACCTTTTCGATCAGATCAATCGTTTGCTGGAGGTCCATGCCGAAGTCAATGAACGTCCACTCGATTCCTTCGTGCGTGTACTCTTCTTGCTCGAGAATGAACATATGGTGATTGAAGAACTGTTGAAGCTTCTCGTTGGTGAAGTTGATGCAGAGCTGCTCGAAACTGTTGAACTGCTCGAGGCCAGGGCGGAATTGGGAGGGGGGAAAGCCAACGGAACAGAAAACGGAGGCAACGAAAAAAAAAAGAAACAGAAGACAGCCGGTCATTAATGCTGCTTGCACAACAAGTTTGTTGTTTTTTTCGCACATTTTTAACAAGGGGTGGTCCTTCTCTTTGTCCTTTCTAGGGAGCAGGACACGCTACGTGGGGGTTGGGGGTTGGGGGATGTCATTCAAGCACCACATTAGTCATTTTTTGGGTTTTTTTTATGGGGGGGTACAGACTTTCGTTTGCGTTTGTGGAGAATTTTATAACTTTTCACTTTGGATGTACGTCGGGAATGTGATCCATCCATAGTGAACGTGAAATGTGAAAGCTGGGGTACTTAAGGGTAGAGAACAACAGGGCTTTTCGATTGACACTAGAACCACCGACAATTAAAGTGTACTTGTTCCCAGTGAAAATAATGGGAGTGTATACAGTCGGTCTCAAAAGTATTTGGGTTACATATAACGATATTACAAAGTTACATATAACGTGACCGAATATATTTGTAACCAACTGCACAGTTATTTTTTAAATGCAACCTTCGGTTTTTTTGCACAGTGCCAAAGTTTGGAAAATTGCCCAAAAGTGCACTATGACGAACTTCTACATTTCTTTTCAAAAATTCGATATTTTTATTAAAACTTTTTGCAAAGTGCCAAAGTTTGGAAAATTGTCCAAAAGTGCATCATGACAAATTTATAAAATCCTTTTAAAAAAATCGATATTTTTATTAATACTTTTTGCAGAGTGCTAAAATTTGGAAAATTGTCCAAAAGTGCATCATGACAAATTTATAAAATTCTTTTCAAAAAATCGATATTTTTATTAATACTTTTTGCAGAGTGCCAAAGTTTGGAAAATTGTCCAAAAGTACATTATGACGAACTTCTAAAATTCTTTTCAAAAACTCGATATTTTTATTAACACTTTTTGCAGAGTGCCAAAATTTGGAAAATTGTCCAAAAGTGCACTATGTCGAACTTCTAAAATTCTTTTCAAAAACTCGATATTTTTATTAATACTTTTTGCAGAGTATCAAAATTTGGAAAATTGTCCAAAAATGCATTCGAATTTATAAATTTTTTTTTTTTAAATCATCAGTTGGACCACTTTAATAAGTAATTCTAGTGTCGAAAAGGGCCTTTAAATTTCGAGTTTGTTTCAAATTTCGCTTTCAGCCGACAAACGCATCTAAACGGATCGACGTTTAACAAAATGTCTACCCTTGATACACCAAACTACCAAACGTGAACCGTGCTCAGAGGATCCTGTCCCTTATAACGAGCTGCTTGCACGTGTAGAATGAGCGGGGGGGGGGGGGGAGAGCTAATAGAACAGGCACGACATTGGTGCCGTTAGGGGGGGTTGAACAACACAGAGTGACGGGGTAAAGCGAGGTTGAAAAGATACGAAGAACAAATCGGACGTGTCCAACGGTAGCAGCAACAACAATAATAATAATAACGATGATAATGATAGCGATAAATAATATAAACGGTGACTAAGAATAAATAAAAGCGTGAACAATATATATGTATAATGAAAAGCTCTCGGCAAACGTCATCCATAATCGTGTTCACCAATCAGTGCTCGTGTCGTTGGTTGCTCCTTCGAAAATTTTGTCGTGTTGTATCGCTCTGTACTGTGGCTTTTTTTTTCTTGTTCATTTGTTTTTTTTTTTTTGGTTCGTTTTCTCAATGAAAAATCATGGGAATACCTTCTCGATCAGTTCGATACAAGCGGCCAAGTCCATGCCGAAGTCAATGAACTCCCAATCGATGCCCTCCTTCTTGTACTCCTCTTGTTCGAGTACGAACATGTGGTGATTGAAGAACTGTTGCAGTTTCTCGTTGGTGAAATTGATGCAGAGTTGCTCAAAGCCGTTGTACTGTCGTGTTCGTAGCGGAAACGCGCGTATGGCGAATGAGAAAGGGTTGACGCGGAAAGGGGGATGACAGGGGTGAACGGGGGTCGAGGGGAGAACAGAAAAATTCAAGGGGAGATGAGTACACAATCAGTGAAAGTTCGGTTAACTATTAAGTTTCTGGTGGTCTGACTTTGTCGTTACCTTTGTCTTTGCAGCTTTCATTCGAACAAATTTAACAGTTGGTTTACGAACGTTTCATGTACGTCTACTTCTAACATTTGCATATTAAGGAATTATTAAGGAATTTGAAATTGCAGAACACAGAGGGTAATAGATTTGGGTATACTCTCAGCAAGTGTTGTGAGAGAATAATAATAATTATTTTTGCAAATTTTACTCACTAAGTCGGAAACTCGTCAATTGACGGGTCCCGTAAACCTAGTATTAAGTTTATGCAAATATAATTTTTACTTATCTATGTAAAAATTTGTTTCACCCCCTAGGTATATAATGATAAAAAATTCACTCGAAATATTTAGCAAATCCTTGCAAATTCTGCACTATTTTGCACCCTTCAATTTTTCAAAATTATGGAAAATTTACAAAATTTTAAATTATTTATCATAAATTATTAATTTGAAAAATTTTAAATTATTTATCATAAATTATTAATTTGAAAAATTTTAAATTATTATCAAATTATTAATTTGAAAATTATTTATCATAAATTATAATTTGAAAAATTTTAAATTATTTATCATAAATTATTAATTTGAAAAATTTTAAATTATTTATCATAATTATTTTGAAAATTTTAAATTTATCATAAATTATTAATTTGAAAAATTTTAAATTATGGAAAAAGTATAGGGTGGGTATAATTCTAAAATTGTTGAGAATGTATAAAATATTACATACCGTATGATATTTAGGGGATGAAAGAAGTTTCTACGATAAAATTTGCGGTTTCAGTTGCACTTATAAAAACATAAATTTGCATGACAATTTATTACAGTAAAATAGGGGAACACGTGTTGAAATAAATTATTTATGAAAGCTTCAAAGACCAATGGTAACGTGATTCTCGATACAGAAAAAAGAACTTCTGTTGATCATTGAGATCACGTTAATTGTACACTTTTATTTCATGTAAGAGCTCGTCGTTTTCGACTTAACTCATTGCACGAAAAATGTATTCCTATTTGCGATTTACGGTATTGTCTCGTTGTGTCTGTGTGTGCAAATATAAAAATGTGACGGTGAAAAATAATTAAATGTTTGAGAATTGAGTAAAAGTTACCTGGAAAAGTATTGGAGCTAAAAATGTGGCAGTCGAAAGTATCGAACGCGAAAATTCGTGTAAATTCTGTAAATTTGTGTACGTAGTGTCAATTCTCAATTCAATTAACTAGTGACAGAAATGATGAAAATCCGTGTAAATTTTCTGCACAGCTTGTTTGAAAAAAATGTTGAAAATGAATGTACCAAGGAAATCAAATGTGCAAAAAAAAAAAAGAACAGAACTTCATGAATGATTCAAAACAAAAATTGGCAACGTACACTTTAAAGAACAATGTGTGTACCCTAATTTTCAACTGGCATTATGCAAATGATAGGAGATAATCACATAATGATTCCTGATCTAACAGAAACAATTATTAATTAATCAACCCTCGGTTATCACACCTATTATTTTATACGTAATTCAATTTTTAAGCAACTGCTGTTTAAAAAATAATAATGATACTAAATGAAAAAAATTTTGGAATGCAATCTCAATACTTTGAATAAAATAAATTACACAATACAGTCTAAAAATAAAAAACATTGCTATCACAGTTTATCGTCTGTCCGTGTTCACATTAAACAAGTCCTTTCTCCAAATCTTTCACAGTATCAAACACTCACGAGCCATCTTTTCGATCAACCGAGGGTTAAAATTGTGGGACAAAGGATTTTGGTTCGAGAACAAAAATGAGACTTGACGTGACAGTGATTGAAGCCAAACGAAACTGCGTTCGCTTTCCGCGTCTCAACGCGAAACCACACGAGTGAACAAAAAAAAAAGGACAAAATACAAAATGATGTGACAAGAAAAAAAAAAAAAGGAAAAAACAATAAAAGTTCGTGAAAAATGTTTGTTCAACCAGCTCAAGAAAACAGTGGACGATCACTATTGCAAATTTGGCGTGGCCAAGCGTTAAAAGTTTTGCGTTTATTAAAACGGATCCAACTGGTCCCTCAGATGGATCCTCAAGGCAGCACTCTCGTTTGCCGTTCATTTCTCTCGATGGCTGGATCTGTCGTTTGGTCCGTTGCCATTCGATCGGTTCAACCGTCGTTTTTTTTTTTTTTTTTGCTTTTTTGTACCTTCTCGATCAATTCAATACACGCGAGGAGGTCCATGCCAAAGTCTATGAACTCCCACTGTATACCCTCCTTCGTATACTCTTCTTGTTCGAGGACGAACATGTGGTGATTGAAGAACTGTTGAAGCTTCTCATTGGTGAAGTTGATGCAGAGCTGCTCGAAGCTGTTGAACTGTTCGAGCAACAATCAGGCATGCTTTTTTTTGTCGTTTCTGGTTTTTTGTTTTTTTTTGGTATTTTCATGTCAGTACGTCGAACAGTGTGTCATATTTGTTTTGTTCTCTGCCTGTGCACCTTTGGTGGCTATCACATACAAACTACCATAAGCTTTACCCTCGTTCCTGGTAATATCTTGTCTACGACACCAGTTAATAGGGGGTGGGGATGCTTTGGGCAAGTGTCATCGACAGGTCAGTTAACAAGTGGCAGGACATTTCACGTGGCTTTGTCTAATTTTGCTTAATTTCGTCCAATTTCACGTGATTTCGTTTACCATTGAAAAATAAAAATTGTCAAGTGACCTGTTGGATATGGCAGGTCTTATGAACACTTTGTCTCAGGAATGATCTTCTGAGTTCACAAAGTACAACGTACAAATTGTACAGTGGTCTTATTCACAGGAATAGTACAGACTTTGGGGTACACTTTCAAGTATTTGCAACAGCACTCAATAAAAATATTTATTTGAAAAATTTGTTAATTGAGATTGGTTGATACACTTTTTCAAGTATATGCTGTTTTGCATGATTAGGTTAGATTGATTGGCTGTTGCAAATATTTGAAATTGAACAGAAGGGGTCTTCAAAACACTACTGTAACAGGTTAGAGAAAAGCGTGATACGATCTCTCCGTTGTTCCATACGTATACGTTTTGGTACGCTTTTCCCTGGTGAAAACGTTTCTGTCCAACATTTCTCAAAACTAAACCTTCAACGTAGTTAGTCTACTTCCACCAACTCTACTTGTAACAAACCACTTTCAATCTACACCGTCCCGTATCTCCATGGACAGTTGCAAAATGTATAACTTACATACTCATCAAAAGGTTAATCAAATACAATAGAGACTCCCATATCCGAACTCTCATTATATGAACACCTGACCAATCTACAGAAGAACTTAGACTACCAGTTTGGAATCACTTTGCTTCCAATATTAAATCTTTGGACAATTTTTCAACAGTTTGAAATTAATCTTGTTGAGAGTTTCCTAAAATACTGCCACTGTGAATTTTTTTTATTTTAATTAATTTATGTAATTTAACAGTCAGGAAGATATAGGATCCTTAAACACTGAAACAAACTATCAATTTTGATGATTTCTATTTGAACAAATGAAGTTTAATGCAAAGGAAAGTGATTGTTCTATTATTCAAAAATTATTTAAGCACATTTGTTTAGTTCAGATAGGAAAGTCTCTACTCTACCATAAAACACCAATTACAGTCTACTCAGCATGAAGTCCACTGTTTTTATTATCACTGATGAGATTGCAAAGACGATGCTAATCAATGAGGAAAGTGATGATGTACCTCCATTCAACTGTTGATCACTGGTTTCTTACCTATCTTATTCATAACTGTATCATTAAACGAATCAAAGAGGTCAACATGCTATGTGTACGTTCAAAAACTTTCAGTTGGACGTGCAGTTCTTGGAGAAGTGTATAGGATTTAAGTAGATACTTCATTTGTGTGATGAACCTAGTGGAAGAGAGTTCAACCAGACGTCAGGACTTGAGGAAAGAATACTGAAAATGTGAACTGTCCTAGAAGAATAAAGGTGAACGTCCGTTTAAGGGAGAGAAAGGATTAGAAACGAATACACAATTCAGGGGGACATTCTAAAGCATTCCAGTTCCAGGTAAAAGGCTACCAAAAAAAGGGTATTCAGAAACACAGAGTAACTATTTAAAAATTCATACATCTAGAGAAAAAGTGTAACATGAACAATGTCTAACTAGGATCATTTAAATCCTGGAAAAAGAAGAACAATTGTAAACAGGACTGAGTCAGTTACGATCACCAAGTTGTAGTGAGAAACACTTATATGGGGTGGACTCTCCTAGAGAGAGAGAAAACAGGTGATCATCAGGACACGTTTTGTCTAGCACAACATAAAGGATGACGTAGAAAAACAGGTGTACTATAACAAAATCGAAACTGTTGACACTTCTACAGGAGGGCTACCTTCTCGATCAGCTCGATACAGGCGGCCAAGTCCATTCCGAAGTCAATAAATTGCCAAACGATACCCTCTCTCTTATATTCCTCTTGCTCGAGGACAAACATGTGATGGTTGAAGAATTGCTGCAGTTTCTCATTGGTGAAGTTGATACACAGTTGCTCGAAACCGTTATACTGAAGAACGAAACGAGGTGTACGTGTTTTGTTTCATTTGAAAGTGATCAGAGACTTCACTGCATGGTAAAACTTCCAAAGAGCTATCATGGAGTCTGCCTTCCCTTCAGAGGTGAAGCAGTATACAGGGTGTACGGACGAAACTGGGAGAAACTTGAAGGGGTGACTCTATGGGACATTCTAAGACGAAAATCAAGAGCAACAATATTGCGTTTAACGCTTTGTTTATCAGTTATAAGCAATTAAAGAACGGGCTATCTTGCGCCTGAGGGTAGGCAGCTGGAGCAATGGCGTTACCTACCGTGTTGCTCCAGTTGCCTACTCTCAGGCGTAAAGTAGCCCGTTCTTTAGTTGCTTATAACTAATAAACAAAGCGTCAAACGCAATTTTGTTACTCTTGATTTTCGTTTTAGAATGTTGCATAGCCCCCTTCAATTTTCTCCTAGATTCGTCCGAACACCCAGTATATCTTATGTTTGGTAAAGTGTCAGGGTGTGAATCAATGTAATATTTGTAAGAGCCTATGTTAACTCTGGTTTTGTAAATAAATTGTTTTTTGGCACATTACACAACAAGCAACTCTATTTATACCGGGTGGCAATTTGTCATAATCCAGTGCAATTAATTATGAGAGCAAATTGTCCGGTTTGAGTCACTTGTTGGTTAATGCAATAGTGTGGTGCTGAAAATACGTTGAAATAAGTAACTCTAACTGTTTATAGATTACACTGGCGACTTTTAAATACCAAGCACTATTTTTGAACTGACTTACGTCACATAAACAAGCACAAAATCGTGTTTCATAAAGCATGTGCTAACAAATCTTTAAGTTATGACACATATTTAATTTAACGCTCATATTCTATACATTTTCAAATGATGTATTTAAATTTAGAATTGTTTGACAACAAGGGTACTAAGTAATGTGAAATAATCTCTGGTGTATAAAAGTCGCCAATGACGTTCCTATTCGATATAAGTGAACATGTTGTTTAAAGATACTTACGTCGAAGATCTCAAAACCAGCAATATCCAGTACACCAATGAAGTGTTGCCTTTTCTGTTTGGTGTCCAGTGTCTCGTTACACTTTTTCACCAGCCATTTAAACAGCCTGTCGAACATGGCCTTCGACATGGCACCCACCGAGTACGCTACTTGATCCTTGTTACGACCTTGTGTCACGAACTCGTTACCGACCTTGATCCTTGGTTTCAACAAGTTCTTGTAAAGATCGGCACAGTCACAACCAAGCAGTTTAGCGACGCGTTCACCTTCCTGCAATCCAAAACAGATACCTCAGAATTAGAATTAGGAAAAAATTGAACCAAACCTTAATTGTTTGAAAAAGCAAGAAACACTTATGAGATAATGGGATCAATACTAAACAAATAAATGAGTATTTTATCATGAAAAAATACAAAATGTGTATACTGTGGATTTTTATGCAAACCCAGCTAAAATAATGGGACTTAAGTGGAATTTAAAAATACTTCACTTAATGTACACCTAGTAGATTCTTACATTTTTTTAAATTTTTCATGAATGTATAAAAATTCATATTTAACTCTAACTCTTTATATACCTATTTCTAATATACATATACTATGAAATAGCAGAATTTGAACTTGAAGAGCTCAGAAAGAAATAGATTAGTATAACTCTATCAAAAAAAGTCGAGGAAAATTGCTAGGAATAATGAACAAAAATTTTGCTCACGAAGTAAACCTAGTGTTAACCCTTTGCATTCGAGAGGTGATTGTTAGTCATCTAATGGTACTAACTTCAAAAATTTTCAAATTCGAAATATTTACCAAGATTCCCTTATATTAAATTTCATTTAATTTAGTTAACAAAATATACTACAATTTACATATATGATTATTCAACCTTTGAGTTTGACTAATAAACAAATTAACTAAAATCTGAAAATTTCTGAAACTAACGTTTGTTGACTAACAGTCACCTCTCGAAGATACAAAAATTCTGATAAGTACCTCAGTGCCATCAGCCTCAGCCTGTTCCTCACGACCCCTCTGTTTGAACTTCATGCCACCCATGTGCATAACAGCAGCGGTGATCTTGTAAATGTCGTTCTTCTCCTCTTGTGTGAAGCCCAGCACGTCGAAGGCTTGCTGTTGTAAGAAAAACTCGATTAGAAATCCGTTTCAAACGATTTTCGTATCAGAAGTTGTGACTAAATCCGAGCATTGTACACTTTGTGGTGAGACAGGTAATTTTGTTGTTTAGTAAAAACTTCTGATACGACAAACATCGTTTTCGTTGGAAAGAATAGGTGGACGTTAGATTACGATTAGTAGGATCACACAGGGACGGTGCAAACAATGGCAGAAATAAAGCCTGAAACTTCTTTTTGATGATATTCTAAAGAGACTGTCGACAGAAAATTGTAGGGCTCAGTGGAAAACAAATACACGTTACATTTCTGGACAAAATTTCAAAAATTTTTGAACAAGGTATACATATTGAATTTATAGGAAATATTTATTTTACAATCTACAATTGAGAAGCATCACTAATAGATTTTGGAATTAAGAATGAAAAAAAGAAACGAATTTGACAAAAATGTGTCTATCTTCTACTAAGCACTATCAATCGTAGATTTATCAAATCGACAGTCCCTCCGTAATATTTTCATGCCATAAGCAGCGAAGTTTTTACAGAAAGCCGATGAACGTTTAACGAAAAAGCTACGCGAAAAAAAGAGAGTGAAAGCTTACGTTTGTGTCGTTTAAGCAAAAATGAAAAAGCGGAAGCAGAGCTTTTGCATCCGTTTTCTTTTCTTTGTTTTTTTTTTCTTTTACCTAAGGTAACGAGACAGAAAAAAAAGGAACTCCACGAAATTCGTGGGTAAAAAGTCGAAAAAGTGGGTGAACAATCGAAAAAATATCGTTCGACGAATATCACGAAGGAGGATCGATTTCGATCGGTTCGCCGATCGCCTTCTTCGTCGAACGAAAACAAGGGTTCGTGGTCGATTTCACGGCACATCCATCGAAGACAGTTTCTGCATCGAAGAGACCTTGGCCCCTTCGAATCAGGTTCAAGCTTTATCACCTCGAACTCGGTTTTTCCTCCAAATTGCTGGGGGCAACTGGAATCTGTACAAGGATCCGTTCAAACTATCAGAACAAACTGGTCAGAGGAGTCGTTCTCCGATTTTCACCGGTATCACAGTAGGTGCTATCAAAACAGGGTGAAATCTGGGGCAGAAATCGAGACTTTGCGTATCGACACAGACAGTGTTCGTTGGAAATCCATCGAAACGCTCGCTTTGTTCCCGAAGTATAGGGAATGGTCCAGGTTAGACACTGGATTCGTTCTACGAACGATCGTTGGAAACTAGGAAGAATATTAAAATTAAACGGTTGGGTTGAACACTTATGTACAGATCATTCGTGTCAAGATTTACAAAGAAAAAGGGGTTGTTGGGGGGTAAAGGGGTTGTTGGGGGTATCAACATACGTTCATGACGGAGGTATATACATGTGGAGATGAAGATAGAATTAAACGATTGGGTTGAACACTTGTGTACAGATCATTCGTGTCAAGATTTACTAAGAAAAAGGGGTTGTTGGGGTGCATAGGAGTTGTTGGGGGGCAAAGGGGTTGTTGGGGGTATCAACATACGTTCATGACGGAGGTATATACATGTGGAGATGAAGATAGAATTAAACGATTGGGTTGAACACTTGTGTACAGATCATTCGTGTCAAGATTTACTAAGAAAAAGGGGTTGTTGGGGTGCATAGGAGTTGTTGGGGGGCAAAGGGGTTGTTGGGGGTATCAACATACGTTCATGACGGAGGTATATACATGTGGAGATGAAGATAGAATTAAACGATTGGGTTGAACACTTGTGTACAGATCATTCGTGTCAAGATTTACTAAGAAAAAGGGGTTGTTGGGGTGCATAGGAGTTGTTGGGGGGCAAAGGGGTTGTTGGGGGTATCAACATACGTTCATGACGGAGGTATATACATGTGGAGACGAAGATAGACTTAAACGATTGGGTTGAACACTTGTGTACAGATCATTCGTGTCAAGATTTACTAAGAAAAAGGGGATTGTTGGGGGGTGAAGGGGTATCAGGTATCAAGATACGTTCATAACAAAGATATATACATGTGGAGACGAAGATAGAATTAAGGTTGAACACTTACAGTGGTTTCAAAAAGTATTCGTACACTACATTTCAAAGAAATTTACCTAATCCAGAAATTCTGATTCCAATGAAAGTTTGCATGTGTATAAAACATAGTGGAGTAATATCTTTTTCTCGACGGGAATTCTTTTTGAGATGTTAAAAGTTAGCCTCGAAGTTTTAACGATTCTTCAAGTTTCTCTGAAATCTTCTTCTATGATTAAAAATTGAACATCTTTTATCCGAAAGGTTTTGCTTTATTACAAAATTACATTTAAAATACGAGAAAAACTATTGATACCATTAACGTTGTTTCCACCTCCTTAAGGTGGTATTTTAATCAAAGAAAAAATTAATTCATAAACATACAAAATTTTATTAAAAGCTTTCATTGAAATCAGAACTTTCTGGGTTAAATGAATTTATTTGTGAACACAGTGTACGAATACTTTTTGGAGCCACTGTACACGAGAAAACGAAGATTACTAGAGAAGAGAGAAAATCGGGGAAGGTATACATGTGTATGTGCACGAATTTCTCAAGGACTTACGTCCGTCAATAAACATTCTTCACCGTCGTCGACGTTGGGAATAGTGATTTTTCCCTGGGCCACGTTGTAGTAGTCGTGTATGTCGTTGGACAAGAGACATTGTTCTGCGAAACATTTCGAAGGGAACAGATTATTGTAGCTTAAAATTTACGTTTTGTCGCTCGAAAACATTCTACACCCGTGGGTCTCGATTATGGCTAACTACGAGACACCTTAAAGGTCTAATCAGACCTTTAATCAGACCTGAAACGTCGAGAAATTTCACCTTTTGCATTCTTGGTATTGTTTCAAAGACGACAGGGATATACCATCGACGAAGATCGCTAATTGCTATTCCTAGCTGCTGTTTGCTGCGGATGAACGAGATTGAAGCGCTGGCGCGACGGAAGAGAAAGGTGAGTGAGGTGGAGCTGATCGGGGAGCGGGTACCCTGGGGGCTCTGTTCTTTTTTCTTTTTCATTACCTCGAGCGAAATTATAGAGAGTCAAGCCGTTCCTTTCCTCCCCCAATCTCCCCGCACCCCGATTGCGGCGGCGGGAAGCTTTCGCAGGCGGGGCGCGAGGGGGCGATGAAAACCTCGGCCCAACTTTCTTATCACCTTGTGAAAAAAAAAAAATTAAAGAGAACCAGAAGCGTGATAACAAGACCACTGATGTGTATACACTGGTATTGTTTCACATTGTAATTAATGGAACTGAATATTTTGTAAACAGAATTGAGAAAATAAGAGTGGAATAATAAAAAATTGTTGGTGTATACTCCACTGTGATTATTTTGCTAAGTACTTTGCTAGATTTTTGTAAACTAAGTGTTATTCCCACAAGTGCATTAATACATTTGCACTGGTATTATTTCACATTGTAGTTAAGAGAACTGAATATTTTGTAAACAGAATTGAGAAAATAAGAGTGGAATAATAAAAAATTGTTGGTGTATACTCCACTGTGATTATTTTGCTAAGTACTTTGCTAGATTTTTGTAAACTAAGTGTTGTTCCCACAAGTGCATTAATACATTTGCACTGGTATTATTTCACATTGTAGTTAAGAGAACTGAATATTTTGTAGACAGAATTGAGAAAATGAAAGTGGAATAAAAAATTCCCCACTGTGATTACTTTGCTAAGTACTTTGCTCTCTACACTTTACTATATTTTTGTAAACTAAGTACTCTTCCTACAAGTGCATAAAATTCAACTGAAGAAGTGGAACTTGAACAGAAAATTGTTTCACCTGTTTCTCCAGTTTGCATATTATTGTTATTAACAGAATTGAATATTTTGTAAACAGAATTGAGAAAATAAAAGTGGAATAATAAAAAATTGTTGGTGTATACCCCATTCTGATTACTTTGCTATATTTTTGTAAACTAAGTACTCTTCCCACAAGTGCATAAAATCCAACTAAGAAAATTGTTTCACCTATTCCTCCACTTTGTATACTATTCTTCTATTCTTGTACCTTTTTTGCATGAAAATTGTCAGTCTAATTATTACTGTTACTATCACGCATTAAAAAATGTCTGCAATTCTGTTTGACAATGCATAAACGTTCACAGTTCAATAAGGAAAGAAAGAGTTCTCTTTTTGGTTAAAACGGTGAAAAATATGGGGGCTTCGACAAGGTGATCCGAAAAGTCTCAGCCGAGGTTCGTGGTACACCCTAGGGTTGGACTTACGTCCGTATCTTCCATGTCAGCAGCGTCGTTGACTCCCGGAATTCTGGTCTTACCCTGGCTAATGTACCAGTAGTCCCCGATCCGGTTGCTCAGCAGGGTTAATTCTGCATTATTTTGATTCGTTTCTCAAGCTGGCTGCTTTACGAGCTGTTCTTATCGTTGACCAGCGCTACTTGCAACCGCCCTCAATTTTCCGTCACAATTTCATCGATCATGTCATGTTTTAACACTAGTGTGAACTAGTGAAAAAAAGTGTGAACCTAACCTGAACCTAGAACTACCAGAGCAGTCAAAATGACGGATTGATGATTATTCATAGCAACCTTATAAATTCCAAAAAATTTTCAAAGTTTGTGCAAATAAGTCCACTATAGCAGTCGGTAGTTCTAGTGTTAAATGGTTTAATACTAGAACTACCAAAGTAGTCAAAATGACCAATTGGTGATTATTCATAGCAGCCTCATAAATTCACTATGGTAAAGCTTCCAAAATTTGCTATAAATAAAGATTTGTTTTCTGTGTATTCAATATTTTTTCGTGTAATCTTCAATTTGAACTGTTCTATGTAAATAAGTTCACTATAACTTTTGGTAGTTCTAGTGTTAAATGGTTTAATACTAGAACTATCAAAATAGTCAAAATGACCAATTGGTGATTGTAGTCTTAAATAATTTAATACTAGAGCTATCAAAATAGTCAAAATGACCAATTGGTGATTGTAGTGTTAAATAATTTAATACTAGAGCTATCAAAATAGTCAAAATGATCAATTGATGACTATTCATAGCAGCTTCATAAATTCACAATGGTAAAGCTTCCAAAATTTGCTATAAATAAAAATTTGTTTCCTGTGTATTCGATATATTTTTTCATGTAACTTTCAATTTCATCTGTTCCATACAAATAAGTCCACTATAATTGTCGGTAGTTCTAGTGTTAATTATAGAGCAGTTCGAGTATAGGGCGATTGCAAGCCACGTGTGGCTGAGAAAGAGAGAGAAAGAGAGAGAAAGGAGAGAATGGATACGTGCCAAATGATTTTGCGACAGGCTGAAAGAAGAAGAGATAGAAGATAGAAGATAGAAGACAGAAGAAAGAGAGATAGATAGAGAGAAGTACTAGAGTAACGAGAGAAAGAGAGATAGAATAGACAGACAGAATGTAGAATGAGAGAATTAAGAGCAGGAACGACATGTCCTCTGTTGTGTGGCCGTTCTTGCTGCTAAAACTGTATTTTGTGTGCGCTGTTAAAAGAACAGGAAACTGTTACACTTTAATAAAAGATGATGAGCTGAAATAAATGAGTGGAAAAAGAGAGAAAAAGAGATAGAATAGAGATAGAAGAATAAATAGAATAGAAGTAGAAAGAGTATACGGCAAACGGTGGTAAATATCAACACAAATATCACTAGGGCATTTGCTAAAACAAAACATGGGAAATGGTAACACGAAGCTTCAACGGTTGTCTCACTTGTGTAGAAAAAATAGGTTGATGGTAGGGTGATAAATTTCTTTTTCAATTCTATACGGACATTGGCTTGTCCAGTCGGGTTACTCGGAATTTTTTTAATGTCATTAGTGCCAAAAATGGTAATTCGACTTTATAAAAAAAGAAGAAAAGCTAAATGACAGTATAAAGATAAGAATGTTGACCGTAAATAGGCACATTTCTGTAAATGGCCGGAAGAGAAGTGTAAAGTAATCATGCAAATATTGGTTAAAAGTGAAAGTGCCATATTTCATAGTGCCGTTTCCTTAGAACGCGTTGCTAAAGAATCAACCCATTAGGATATTAAATTAAGCAACTTGTCCTGATCCAGGGGACGTTCTTTCGTAAATTAACTTTCCGTTTCACGGTAAAAGATATTTTCAGTTAGAAGTACTAAAGAAATTAAAAATTTGGAAGTCCTGTCCTGTAAGAGACCTTGTTTAAAGTAACACAAGAGTTATCATTCTAGAGAAACACAAAGGTTGCAATTAACGATAACGTTCATTGTAACAATCAACAATTAACAAATAAACAACTTCCTCAAAGACATGAATAATAAACATGTACCAAAAAACATTAAGTTCTAACCCAAACTCGTCACTAATGACCCAGAAGTCATTAGCTACAACTAGATGTGACGTTAAACAGAAATACAGAAAAAAAAGATGAATGAAAAAGTAAAAAAAAAAATGAAATAAATAAATTTCAAAATAGAATCAGGATTGAATATAGCAGAAGAAAAAAAAATGCCACCTTGGTATTCCTTTCTTTCGGTTCAAGCAAAATATTGATCACCCTAACTCTGTAAATAGCGAACAATCCAAGAAGCTGAAGGAGGACAGGCTAAGAAGAAAAGAAGGAACTGTGGGGGTAACAACAAAAGAAGCCACGAAGAGAATATTTTGGCGGTGGGTGTAGCAGGGGGTGGTAGAGGACAGAGAAAGTGGGGTAACAGAGACGAGACAAGTGAGAGAGAGAGAGAGAGAGAGAGAGATGCGTAGCCCTGGCATGATCGTCAGATTCTTACGTCGGTCAAACCACACTCCTCGCCGTCGTCAACATTTGGGATCGTGGTCTTGCCCTGAGAGACGAAGTAGTAATCTTGGATGTTGTTCGAGAGGCAGCACATGTCTACATGGAACGAGGACCAAACAAAAATGAGAAATCTGACAGAATGGAGGAAACGGGTTTTCCACAAACTGCCGGCATTGTCAAACGGTTACCCATTTGGCACCATTCGGTACCGAGAAATGGTCTCTGCGGCGACGCTTTTTCTGCTTGTTTAATTATTCTGCTTTCTACTCGAAGATAACGTGAAGTGGGAGGGGACAGAGGAACGGTTTAGGGTTTTTTGAAGGGTGTTTCACCTGTGGAGGGTAGCAAAGACATGTTGCGTGACATGATCTAACACTATTTCCCTGTGACTCACGAACCAACGAAGCTCTGTAACTTAATTTGGTAATAAAATTGATAATTATTTGTTTTTATTATTTTTCTTGTAGCTTCAGAATCAACTAAGCTCTGTAGTTTGTTATGAAAATATGAAAAAAAATATTTTAAAATAAAATTGATAATTATTTGTACTCAATTGACCTAACACTGTTTTCTTGTAGTTTAAGAGTCAATAAAGCTCTGTAGTTTGTTATAAAAATATTAAAAAATATGTTTGGTAATAAAATTGATAATTATTTGTACTCAATTGACCTAACACTGTTTTCTTCTAGTTTAAAAGTCAATAAAGCTCTGTAGTTTGTTATAAAAATATTAAAAAATATATTTGGTAATAAAATTGATAATTATTTGTACTCAATTGACCTAACACTGTTTTCTTGTAGTTTAAAAGTCAATAAAGCTCTGTAGTTTGTTATAAAAATATGAAAAAAAATATTTGGTAATAAAATTGATAATTATTTGTGCTCAATTGACCTAACACTGTTTTCTTCTAGTTTAAAAGTCAACGAAGCTCTGTAGTTTTTTATATAAATATGAAAAAAATTTAATTACTATTTTACTTAATTCTGAGAGCAATTTTTGATTTTTTTTTAGATGAATCTCTGCTTATTAATATAATTTATTTTAACTCATTGAATGATTTCTATAAGGAATGAACTGATATTTCTTACCCTTTAGACCGGAGACAGAGCCTGACATCATCTGGTAGAAGATGTGGTAAGAACGCTCCAGAGCCTGTTGAGAGATGACACGAGCTTTCTCCAATAGATCTGTATGCAAAGAAATGAGTTATATAGAATAATGTTAAGTTAGCACTAGAACTTCCAAAATGATTAAAACGACTAATTTTTCAGAAAAGCTTTATAACTTTATTACGACGTATTTGTAAAAAAATTGTATTTCTTATAACATATAATCTTTTCCATAATTCTCAAAAATTAAAAAAATCATTTGCAAATTATTCGAAGTGCAGTAAAAAAAAAGTCGAATGCTAATTGCATTTGGTGCCAAAATAAATTACGAAGCAATTGTTTTTAAATATGTAAGCATATGTGACGCAAAGAAATGAAACGTCGATACAACGTATGCAGTACATTGTAGCCAACTGCGTTTCTATCCAAATCAGTCCCCCTATATATAGGCACATTTAACGTGAAAGTCTATTGACATCTCTAACTCGACTAATTAAAAATATTTCTATTGAAACTCTTAAGTGGAAACTCACATGTCTCAATGTCAGCACCAGCCAGTTTTCCAGAGGGTCCAAAGTGGATACGGATGAATTTACCCTATTCATTAATCAGAAAGAATTCTCTTAGTCTTCAATCACAATAAAATTAACATATACGAATATTATTACTGTATATTAATAAAAATAAAAATTTTACAGCAACAAAATGACTATTACAAAAATCCTAACTTTGCTTTCTTTCTTAAACTCATTACTTAATAATAATAATAATTCTAATAATCTTAGTCTTCATTTAAATGGGACACGTTAATTTGAAGGAAAACAGGAAGACTTACGAAACATGAGAAATTATCGTCACAAAATAATTATTACCAAGTTCCTAAATTTCCTTTCTTTCTTAAACTCATTACTTAATAATGATAATAATTCCAATAATCTCAGTCTTAATTCAAATGGAACACGTTAAATGATTAACAAAAAGATTAACAAAATAGAGTTCCTAAATTTCTTTTCTTTCTTAAACTCATTACTTAATAATGATAATAATTCCAATAATCTCAGTCTTAATTTGAATCGAACACGTTAAATGATTAACAAAATAATTATTACCAAGTTCCTAAATTTCTTTTCTTTCTTAAACTCGTCACTTAATAATGATAATAATTCCAATAATCTCAGTCTTAATTTGAATCGAACACGTTAAATGATTAACAAAATAATTATTACCAAGTTCCTAAATTTCCTTTCTTTCTTAAGCTCGTCACTTAATAATGATAATAATTCCAATAATCTCAGTCTTAATTCAAATGATACTCGTTAAGTTGAAGAAAAACAGGAAGACTTACGAAACGCGAGGAGTTATCGTTACGGACGGTCTTAGCGTTACCAAACGCTTCCAGTACAGGATTGGTCTGGACGACCTGATCCTCCAGAGACCCTTTCTTCTGGGTGCTCTCGTCGGCCTTCTTGGTCGAGGCACCGACAGTAGCGAAGTACGCGATTACTTTCTTCGTGTTCTCAGTTTTCCGGCACCAGACTCACCGGTAATCAACATGGACTGATTTTCGCTGTCTGGAAGCAGAAAAACGTACGTTAAACTTTGTGAAAATTTCGATTAGTAAGCAAGTGTTGGATTTTGAGAGCATCGATCTAAAAACGGTGGACACTTTTGCGTGGTCCTAATAATTCAAATTGCTATTCGATTACTGTATATAAAAGTAAATTATATTAGATCACAATAAATTTAATTATTACCGAACATTAAATTTATTATGATGTAATATTGAATATTAAATTTATTAGATCGCAATAAATTTAATTAGTATCGAAGATTATAATATTTAATTGATATCGAATATACAGGGTGTTCGGACAGCCCTGGGCTTAAATTGAAAGAGTAACTCCCTGAGACATTCTAAGACGAAAATCAAGAGTAACGATTTTGCGTTTGAGGCTTTGTTTACGAGTTATAACTAGTTAAAAATATCGTTTAATCCGGACCGTTCGACGCTTGAGAGCGGGTAACCGAGGCAACTCGGTCGGTAACGTCGCTGAGTCCACAGTGATGCTCAAGCGTCGAACGGTCCAGATTAAACGATATCATTAACTAGTTATAACTCGTAAACAAAGCCTCAAACGCAAAATCGTTACTCTTGATTTTCGTCTTAGAATGCCTCAGGGAGTTACTCTTTCAATTTAAGCCCAGGGCTGTCCGAACACCCTGTATACAAATTACAAATTTTGTGTATTTTTTAAGCGATACACAATATACTTACTGGTAAGCATGTTCACGTATGCTCCATCAGAAATGGCGAAAATGTGTGGTGGCACTTCATTACGCCTCTTGCCTCGGTAAAGTTTGGCGCACCTCTGGGTGTACACGGGGAATCTTTTATAGGGATTAATAGCTACACAGAAGAGGCCGGAGTAAGTCTGAAAGTAATAATCGAAGGTTATACAAAAATTTGTAGAGACAGCTTAAAAAAATGGCAAAAATTCAAAATTGAGGAAGGAAAAGTCGTAACTTGACCTTTGAATTACAAAATATGGCGGTGGGGAATATTTATCGACGATTTCTCCTCGTTAACGTTTCTTTAACAATGCTGAGATTAACAATTTTCACAATTTTTTGTAAATAACTTGAAAGACAAATTTTGAGATCAAGTTTCTCTTCTTTGAATAAATTAAAACGAGGAGAAACGTACAGCATACACATTAAAAATCAGTGATGTCTAATTATTAATACTTAATTTAAAATTTTCTGTGATCATTATAGTTGCAATAAATTCTGAAAGTTGAAATCTAATGTTTCATATTTAAAGGAACTCAACAACACTGATTTCATGTTGAAGACATGCATGTGCACATGGTTGTGTACATATGCATGAATAGCAAATTAGCAAAAGAAAAACATTTTTTATAGGAAAGTAACTCGTGTCCTGAGACGAGAACTTCATTGCAGTCATGTTTGCTTCATTATTTTTGTGGATATCACAGCCACGACGAAGGTCCAGTGAGTTTGGCTCTCACAAACCTTCTCAATCTTCTGGGTAAAAAAAGGGAAAGCATCAGAAATAAGGAAACACTTCTTGTGTTTTATAAGGCTACGTTCTCATTGAGTCGCCAGGTTATAACATGCGTTTGGAAGAAAAATCGTTCCAAATATTTGGGCCCATGAATGTTCACAGCGACATGGGTGACAAAATGAATTCAACAGGGTAGGAATGTCCTATCTCAAGCTATTGGATTTATGCAAAACTTTGCTTGCAAATTAACTGACACTAAAAATGTTTACTTTAAAAAATGGCAAAAAAGTAATTGAAAAAAAGAGAAATTTTTCTATAATTAGAAATATCTCAAAAACTGAAAAACTACCTGCAGAAATTTTTGCATAAATTTTCAATAATTAGAAATGTCTCAAAAACTGAAAAACTACCTGCAGAAATTTTTGCATAAATTTTCTATAATTAGAAATGTCTCAAAAACTGAAAAACTACCTGCAGAAATTTGTGCATAAATTTTCTATAATTAGAAATGTCTCAAAAACTGAAAAACTATCTGCAGAAATTTTTGCATAAATTTTCTATAATTAGAAATGTCTCAAAAACTGAAAAACTACCTGCAGAAATTTTTGCATAAATTTTCAATAATTAGAAATATCTAAAAAATTAAAAAACTACCTGCAGAAATTTTTGCATAAACCTAATAATTTTAACCTTCAGCTGGCATTGTGAGATATGGTATTACAGGATTGTAACCCATGAATATGGTAATGAGTACACATTGTCAGGATGACACATAAAAAAAAAGAAATAATTCTAACTCATTAAGAAACGAATAAAATGCATAATGCAACGATATGAGAATTGAAACACTTGGGGGTTATCAGTGACCCCAATGGTACCAACTGAGGATTAACATGCAATTTTATCCCAGGTTGGAGGCACAATTTCAGGAAGACGCAACAATTTTAAAGGAAAAACGTGTTGGTGGCATGTCCATATGCTTTGTACAACGTTTTTTTCCTCGTCGGCTATTGACAACGAGTGCGGTTCCATTCGCCTTAGAAGAATGGAGGTCCAGCGAGCAAACAACAAAAATGGCGACGGCTCGGTATGGACACTAGCGCCAAACGGGGGAACTCGTCGACGATGAAATGGTCTTACGTAGATAAGTTTGGCGTAGTAACGTTGCTTCAAGTTGTGAAGGACAGAAGCATCGTTGAGGTAAGTTAAATTCGACATATCCTCGCATTTCTCATATTTCGGCGGGTTTACTTGCTGCAGCTGATCCTTTTTGAAGTCCCTGGTCTAGCTCGGCGGGAAAGAGAGAAACGGTGTCGATTAGAGGCGGTAGAAATGGTTGAACTTACGTATATTAAATTGCTGTAGTAACGTTGCTTCAAGTTGTGCAACACAGCTGCGTCGTTCAGGAATGTCAAGTCGGCCATATCCTCGCATTTCTCATATTTCGGCGGGTTCACTTGCGAGAGCTCGTCCTTGCGGAACTGTCGTGTCTGCGCGAGTTATTCTTTTCTTTAGACATTTCAATTTTGCGTCCAGTTACCCTAGCATTTCCGTTCGAAAGAACTTCCTTAAGGGACCCTTTTTTTATTATGAATATGCAGAAGTTTCAATCTTTTTTCCTCAGAATTCTGATATAATTATTTTAAATTCAGACTATTTCTGGTATTTTTGATACTTATAAAGGTAACATTAAACTATCTAAAATTAAAATTATTAAGTATAAATGAAAGAATATTTTTTTTAAGTGCAAAACTTCTGCATACAGTTCATATTATTTTTTAATATTTTTTATTGCTGATTTTAATTTTTATCATACACAGGAGTACCTCTTTAAGTACTTCACTGAGAAATTTCAATTGTTAATAATGGGTGTCTCAGAATGAAATTGATTTCGATAAAAGAATAGTCAATATTAATCTAGTCTTTGTCAATTGATATCTCTATAACTGTAAGTCCATAATCTAGACGATAGATTATACTATATTAATTAACCCTTTGCACTCGAGAGGCGACTGTTAGCCATCTAGTGATGTTAACTTCAAAAATTTTCAAACTCAAAATATTTAGTAAGGTTTGCCTATATTAAACGTCATTTAGTTTAGTTAAGTGATACACTAAAATTTATTTATAAGACTGTTTAATCTCTGAGACTAACTAAAGTCTGCAAATTTGAGAAACTATGATTTGGTGACTAACACTCACCTCTCGAGCGCAAAGGGTTAATGAACAGTGAAATTAATTGCTGATCAAAATTTGCCTAACATCGATAAATATTAAAATTCTTAGTATCTTAGTAAAACATAATGAAAAAAAAAAAAATAAATAAAAAAGTGTGTTTAAGCATTAAGACATGCTCCCTGATCATGTCCACGATAGTCACGGAGCATGATCGTGTTCCTCGATTCACCGTCTCGCCTCATACCGGCGCATTCACGCGATATGCCTCTCTTTCCGTTTCGCTTTCGACGTTCTAAAAATATGTCGACCCGCGTTTCTTCAAGTGACGTTTCAATTTATTATTACCAATGGTAGCGGCGGTGCTAACAATAGCATTTCAGCATCGGTTGACGAAGAGAGAAGGCAGGGTTTGCTGAACCATTATGTAATTCTCAAACGTATAGAACCGTGCGGAATTTCGTGCATCACTGTGTCCTGCTCTCGGGCAAAAATAACCACCGCCAGAAAAATCGCGGGGAACGCGGTGAAAAAAGCGGATAGAGAGGCAACACGTACAGTAACGGACAAAAGTTTAAGACCTTAAGAGTCAAGAAAAATGAAATAATTAATACGCGAGAAATAGTTATCTGTATTAATCAATAAATACTGTATTACCTTATTAACGATAAAAATGAATGCACAGACAATATTTGTGGACCATAAAACTGTGTTCTACATTGTTCACTCGTCATACACTTTTGTCCGCCACTTACATAACTGCCCTCCTAAGTTAAAATATCCTGTCCAGCAGAACTAACGTCTGATTACATTGAACAGTAATTAGGACAAACGAACTGCGTTGTTTCTAGACAATTATCAAGGTCCTCAGGATCTTTTAAATTTACTTGAGAAAAATGAAAAATGTATAAATTAATAAAAACAGAAAAAAAGGAATTTACCCTTTTAATTTCAAGCTGAGAAAAAATTGTCTAAAGATTTGCAATTCTAGAAATAATTCTGAACCTTTGGTCAGTAATGAATTTTGAAAAATGGAGAAATGTAAGGTTGAATATTATAACTTAGAAGTAAGTTAATCTGTTCGATAAATGTCGTCTAACCATCTGGAAATATTTGATCTGAAAAATGTTAAAACGGTAAACGGAACAATTTTGATGCCTTTTACGTAAATCCAAATGAATTCGACATATTAAAATTGACGTTAACCGTTTATGTGCATCGATCAAAATTGTTAGATCTTAAAAATCATCGAAATACTCTTAGCCCCTATTTATTTTTGTGTCGTGCAAAAAGAGAGGCACAGGCCAATCGACTGACGGAATGTTGGATGATAGCGAACACCAACAGCTACCGAACAGCTTTCGCCTCCTCCAAAAATAGAGTTCGAACAGTCTGATACGACAAGGACTTTGCTTTCTTTTTGCACGCAGGAAGCCGCTGTTAGCTTCCACCGTACTCTAACCACTAACGACTCCATCCATTTTAAGCGATCGAGCAAAAGGCTTCATTATTTTCCAACCGTTAAAAATTTGTTTCGAATTGAAATTCAAAATTTTACAATCGCAACAATTTGTTGTTGTTGAAAGAACCTATAGCAGAGCATCGATTATCCAAACGTTTCTTGACGTAAAGTATGACAAAAAAGTACGATAAGTGTCGAACATATTTTTAAAACTGCCATTTATCCAAATTTTATAGAAATTTTCGACAAACCGAGAATCCACTTATCAGAACACAATCGTTTCTCCTTTAACTCGGATAATCGAGGTTCTACTGTAATTAAAATTTCACACGAAACTCAATCCTTCCTACTCAACCTTCCGAATCAGCAGTTTAACCCGTAAATAGTAAGGTGGCCATTTTGTCAAGCATACAGTACGATGGGGTCAAAAAGGCTCCACAAAATTGTTTAAACGTTTACAGATAATTAAAGAAAAAAATTTATGAATCCTCCACACTTGGTGAATGATCAAAATCATTTAATTACTATAATAGTTCAATTAATTCGAATAACAAAGAAAGTTAAAAACAGAAATGACTACTAGCGCCATTGTTACCCTTATAACCTCTTTTGGAATATTCTTTCAGAGGAAAAATTCAGGCAACCAAAATCTGGACCACGAGAATAACCTCGTGATGTCATTATTATCCCAGGTCCACCTACCAGTTACGAGTTAATATTTATGCCTGCAATTATGTCGAAAGTCGAGAAGGAGGATGGATGAATTACCTCGCCGCCAGGCAATCCGACTGAAACAACATCACCCTTGGTCGCTTTAATTTCACCAAGAAGGTATCCCTCTTTCTCGTCGGGGACCCAGCACGCCTTTTTCGCGTCGTACGGTTTCGTCTGATCGATTCTCTTCTGTTCAAGGGAGACGAACAGATAGGGGGTTGGATCAGGATCATCTCCTTCCTGCGGCTTCGGCTTCGGCATCTTCGATTTATATCCTTCTGTCTCGCGCGGGGTTCAATGAGAGTCCTCTGCTCTGTTGTTTCTCCTCTTATTTTGCTCCCAGGAAGGTCTACGTGCCTTCTCTACGTCGTCGTTTTCCCACGTGTCAGAGGGTGGGAAGGTGCTTCCTAAGTTACTTCGTTTCTTCGCTCTTATTTCCTCGTTCCTCGGAGAATTCGGCGGCGGACGGACTACTTCTGGCGGCACGTTCTGGGCGGCCCTATTTTACAAACAATCACTCCTGTTATTATTAGGCTACCCCCTCGCGGCCCGATTCCCTGCTGTCTCTTCCCTACGCACGATATTAATATCGCCAGTATCGCAGGTGCCGCTCTAATATTAGGTTCAGGTTTGGTTCAAGTTAGGTTCAGTTTAGGTTCAGTTTAGGTTCAGTTTAGGTCTCCCAGGGTGATGGGGTATCTTTCTGAACATTTTCTCTACGTTAAAAAAAAAAGGTTCAGTTTAGGTTCAGTTTAGGTTCAGGTTAGGTATCCTAGGGTGGTGGGGTATCTTTCTGAAGATTTTCTCCACGTTAAAAAAAAAAGGTTCAGTTTAGGTTCAGTTTAGGTTCAGTTTAGGTTCAGTTTAGGTTCAGTTTAAGTTCAGTTTAGGTTCAAGTTAGGTCTCCCAGGGTGGTGGGATATCTTTCTGAAGATTTTCTCCACGTTAAAAAAAAAGGTTCAGTTTAGGTTCAAGTTAGGTCTCCCAGGGTGGTGGGGTATCTTTCTGAATATTTCCTCTACGTTAAAAAAAAAAAGACTCAGGTTAGGTTCAAGTTAGGTTCAGTTTAGTTTCAGGCTAGGTTCAGTTTAGGTTCAGTTTAGGTTCAGGTTATATTAGATGTACGTTCAAGTTTCCCATCTTCCTTGGGTTCACTTTCATTTACTGATAAATAACGAAATGATACAAGCATTGCAAATTGATCTTTGAAATATTCTTCTGTTACTTCGATACCGAACACTTGGAGAAATGGAAAATTTTAGTTAAATTTAAAATAATTATGCCAATTTGCTAGGAAATGTGACAAACTTTTATGTACACCTAATAATAATAATAATTTTTCTTGATTATTGTCTTCTAAGATAGAATTCAGATGAAACAGTCTTACGTATTTGTACTGGAGAAGCTTAAAAAATATTTTTTTTGTATAAAGAATGTATTTCTTGTATGATGTAATAATATAAAAAGTGATTTCTATTCTCTAATTATTGGAATCTTTTCTTTTGTGAAAAATTCGGATAAGATAGAAATTCTTTCAGTAGTTTCCATTGGTTTGATAAATATATATTTATGATGAAAATGTTTAAACTCGAGAACTGAAAGACTGTTTAATCGATCACCCTTCTACACAAGAATGAACAGACTTATTCAGATTTAGAACTGAAGCGATTTGCGTATATAGTTCTATGTGTATTGCGTAACAATGTTATTCTTTGGTAGCCAACACAGGAAGTCACGCAATAGCGAAATGTTGTGTAACGAGAGAGAAAAAAAGAAAAGGGAGACTATGAATAACGCCTTAAGTTTCGAGTTAACCTGTAATCTTAAGTATTGGTCGCCTTTTCTAGGCATTTCGTCGGATCATTCTTTTTTTATTTAACAGGTAAACAAAATGAAAGAAGAAACCTTACGTAATACTCCCAAAAAAAAAAGAAGAACAACTCGGAAATAGGAAACGAACAAAAACAGAAACAGTTATGTAACAAAATTCTGAACTAAAAATAAAAACGGCCAAGAAAATTAAGTCACTTCCGGTTCAGGAACAAGAGAACGTACGATACAAGGAACAATGCTCTGTTCACCAAAAATTCGGCAGAATGTTCAAGCGGCCAGAAAAAAAGAAGAAAAATCGAAAAATAGAAGATCGATTTAGTTATTGAAAGAAGACACCGTATCTCCAGTCCGTCCCAAAAAAAGCAACATGGCTTCTGGTACCGCACAATCGGAAACAAGATGGCGCGCACTACACCTTAACGTTCCCAACTCCTGTACGGGTCACGTGTTTCAGATTTCGCGCACTTTCCAAGACTGACTACCTTCTTTTCTTTCAAGTAAACGATACTTCATCTACGAAGAAGAGAAGATCTACGAAGAATTTTTTTTTTCTTTTTCAAAAGAAGATAACCTCAAACGAAGAATTAAAAAGTATCGCGAACAACGAAAGGTGTTGTATCTTTCAACGCTTTACCGATCGAACGGGAAGATCTCCCATTTTGTCCTCAACAGAGCGCAGCAATTGATTCTATTTGCATTTGTTACTAGTCTGTTACTAGTTGTGTTATTAGAGTTACTAGTCTTGAACTGGTACCTTTTTACAAATATTCCAAAATACAATTTTTAATCAATTCAACATTAGCATAGGATCAACCAATAACAAAAGTGAATAGAATCAATGGCTTCGTTAAGAAAAAAAACAAGGAGATCTCGCGGCTTCGATCGGCTAAGTGTTAATCGCGAAATAGAAACGGAAACGAGGTCGATGCGATGTAAACTTATTCCATGTAACTTGAAGCTTCTACACGTCGCACTGTTGGTCGATATTAAAAAATCGACCAGGGATGAAGTGTGACACGGCAAGAAAGGACCGTTTTCGCCTTCAGGATGTCCGTTTACGCGGAAACACCGTGATGCCGCACTGAGGTCCTCGAAATATCCATCACCATTGATGATCGCCGGCCGTTAGAACTCGCGTGGCCCGATGAGTGTCACCATGAGGAACAAGAGACAGAGAATAAGGCGGCGATGGAGGATAGAGATTCGAAGAAGACCGGGGGAAAAAACACTGTGTTCACCAAAAAAGAAGGACCACACACAAAATTGTCCCTCTCCATCGAAACGACAGTCAGTTCCTTAGTAATAAGATAAGGACTTCACCTCGAAACCGATGTCAATCACAATTCCGAGGCTCGCAACAACAACAAAAAAAAGTCACTAGCGATCTCTGTGCCCGGTGTGTCTCCACAGTTTTCCTCCCGGTGGATAGGAAAGGATGATTACCGAGACGACGAAACGGCACTTTCCTCTTTTACCTAAGCGAGTTGTTCTTCGTTGGGAAAAGAAAAGCGATCGCCTCTGCATAGAATATCACTAGACACTGCGGAGATCAACGAGTCCTTGCGAAGAAAATCCCCTAGGCTCTTCTCACAACGTCACAGGCATCTCTGAGGATGCCAATGCGCCCTCCGTCTTACTCCTTTTTCTCTTTCCGTACAAGACTTCCCCTTTCCTTCGCTCTTTACTTTACTTCTCTGTTTCTCTCCCTATATACACACGTTTCCCTTTTCCTTTTTCTCCTCTCGTTTCACCCGTTTCGCCTCTGTCGACGGTTAACGCCGCGGTCGTGAGCGATCATAAAAGAGTAAAAAAAAAGCTGGAAATCAGACGAACACCGACGTTCTGCACTTACGTTAGAGAGCCGTTCTGTCGGGGAAACGAGCGGGGGCTCCCAATATAAGCGCGTGCAACGTGATCCTAGAATGTAACGAGCCCGAGGATTGGCCGACCGTGTTGGCCAATAGGGGAGCGCGTTAGTTCCTGGGCCAATCTACCTTTTTAGGTGGAGATGATACCAAAAGTGTGACAAGGGGTGGCCACGGAAAGCTACAACCGCCTCGATCGGCCGAGTGAGATGAAAATAGACGTCGAAGGAAGACAGACGATCACCTTCACCGGGCTCATTTTCTGGCATGTCCATTTTTTTCTACCCCCATTCCCCCCCCCCCTCTTCCCTTTCTTTTTAGCCTTACACTTTAACCTCGTATGCCTGTTCATCCTTGGACCCTGGTTCCGTTCTCCCCGGAAATACCCGGCTTCGATAGGGTACACCTTCGAATTGGGAGCAGCCATCGCGTCGTGCCGGGCGATCGCAGCCTGCGGATACCGAGTTTTTGATATACATCAAGATCATTGGTACACGTGGAAGACCCACGTGCTCGATAATAGCTGCTGCGGACACACGTTCGACGAATAAATCGTGCCCGGCCTCCCTGTTGCTGGTCGATGGTCCGAAAAGGAAGTGAACGATAAACGTGAATTTTCTGTGTACCTTCGATCTCTGAAAATGTTCGTTGTACGGCATATGTTTCCACTTATTACATAAGAAATGATATGAACGCTTGAAACGAATTTTTAGAATGTTTATTTCCTATACAATTCTATGTTTCCGAGTTCGTTTTCATTTTTGTTAAAATATAGATTAATAGATTTGTTCGTGATCGTGTCAACATTTAGTTTTGTATGGAATTTATAGGAGTAGGAAATTTTCTTTTTAAGGATTTGAAAACAGCACTATATACGTTCAGAGATTATTGTTTATAGTGTGGTTTTCATTAAAATTGTCCTACTATGTAATAAAAAATAGGACCTGTTATTTTATTTTATTTTGTTTGTATGCACATGTAAACTCGGATTTGTTTAAATTCAGTAAATTGCATGGGGTGATATCCAAAAGATCTTACCACCAGCGCAAGAAAGCTTGACCTAGAATCTACAAGTGGAAACAGTTGTTCATTCCGCTGCTGCCTTCCCCCGGGACGTCATAATCTGTATAATATAATCATGACTTGTAATCGTCGAATAATTTCGTAAAATTGTCAAACTTCAGCATAAATTGTATTGTTAAACATTTGATAAATAAATATCAAGTGTGTGATGTGCAAAAATTAGATATACAGTATTGTGCAAATTGATATGAACACTTGTTTTACTTTAAAATCACTTTTTGGCCAATAATGTGACAATTCGTAAGAGTTTCAGATAAGCATGTGCACTAACATTAATTTACATAGTACTACAATTAAATGAATTACAAAATAATCAACTTTTTATATTGTTATATCTAGCTGATTATGAAACAATGCACATGATATTATTTTCTTGAATTTTCTAGTCCTTTTTCGTTTTCAGGATAAATCTTAGATAAAAACTTAAAATGTAAAAAACTATCCATGAAACTTAGTTGGATTGTTTCCAGACAAACAGTGTCAACGATCAAAGGATGGCAAACTGCTGTTCGGGTGTATTCATTTGAATACCGAAATCTGTCATAAAAAGCTATATCTTGGAATATCCAGTAATTTGAATATCAAGGAAAAAATTTCTTCATATCCCTTAAAAAAAAAAAACAAAAAGAAAAGTTGTTTTAAAATAAAAGTTTCTTCCAACTTTTCTATTATTAGTTATTATTATATCCTAACGAACATTTCATGGTTACCTTAATTAATTCCTATTCTTTTGAAATTGAAAAATTATTTGAAAATAAAAGTTTTTCCAACTTTTCTATTATTGGTTATTAATATTTCCTGACGAACATTTTATAATTACCTTAATTAATTCCTATTCCTTTGAAATTGAAAAATTGTTTGAAAATAAAAGTTTTTTCCAACTTTTCTATTATTAATTATTATTATTTCTTGACGATCATTTCATGGTTACCTTAATTAATTCCTATTCCTTTGAAATTGAAAAATTGTTTAAAAAATAAAATTGTTTCTTCTATCTTTTCTATTATTAGTTATTATTATTTCCTGACGAACATTTTATAATTACCTTAATTAATTCCTATTTCTTTGAAATTGAAAAATTGTTTGAAAATAAAAATTTCTTCCAACTTTTCTATTATTAGTTATTATTATTTCCTGACGAACATTTCATGGTTACCTTAATTAATTCCTATTCCTTATGAAATTGAAATTGAACTCGAACATTTATGAGAAAGGGATTACAAAATTTTTGACGAAAAATTGTCATTTCGGAACAGCTCCCGACAATTTTGCCAGCATGATCGTTAACGGCATTCTAATAACAAGCCAGCACTAATATTTACATCCATAAAGCTCTAAACACAACCTCAGCTGCGACTAAAGGCTTTAAATATCACGAAGGCCTCGAACAGCAAAATAATGCAACAATTTGTTTGCCGCAATATTTTCTGCAAAAAAAATAATTCGCGAATCGCCCGAGGCGATCAAAGTCGCGAGACCCGTCCTGTACACGAATCAGGAACTGAAAATTGTGTTGTTGCTTCGGATAAAATTAGCCAACATAAATGGAACGTTTCCATCGGGGCTAGTTAATCATTCAGAATGGTTAACAGCGAAACCTATATCTCTGATCGACACAGTAATCGAAGATGGGTACGTGCGAACAGTCAGAAATATCCGAACTTTGCCTATCTATTAATACATCCGGATATATCATGCGACATCCGTTCGTAAGAAACTGTAAGCAAGGTTTCTAGGATCAATCCTGTTTTCATCTATTTATTTTTATTCGATTACACTACTCGCATACAGTAGAAATAAATTAACAGGGAAACTCTGGTTTCCTGTCTGTGGGTTGCAATCCTCAAGGGGTTGGAAAATATTTTTTAAGGGATCAGAAGGGTATCTTTAATTGAAAATTCGAAGTTTCTTAAATGTATAAAAATAATTATATTCTATAATGTATTTTCTTTACATTATTAAAAGTATATTTTTTATATAGAGGGTGGGTCATATATTACCCAAAAAGGGATTAAAATTCGAAAAAATTTGGGAAACATGACGGTAGAACTACCAAGCAATTAAAATGGCTAATCGGTAATTTTTTTATGGAAACCTTGGCCATTTACTGTGATAGATTGAGGAAAATTTACTATTACTTTCTATAAAAGTATAAATTAAAATCTGTTTCCCTCGTATTAGGCGTTTTTCCATACATATATAATTTATTTTCTTTACATTATTAAAAGTATATTTTTTATATAGAGGGTGGGTCATATATTACCAAAAAGGGGTTAAAATTCTAGAAAGTTTGGGAAACATAACAGTAGAACTACCAAGCAATTAAAATGGCTAATCTGTAATTTTTTTTATGGAAACCTTGCCCATTTACTGTGATAGATTGAGGAAAATTTACTATTACTTTCTGTAAAAGTATAAATTAAGACCTGTTTCCCTCGTATTAGGCGTTTTTCCATACATATATAATTTATTTTCTTTACATTATTAAAAGTATATTTTTTATATAGAGGGTGGTTTATATATTACCAAAAAAGGGGTTAAAATTCTAGAAAATTTGGGAAACATAACAGTAGAACTACCAAGCAATTAAAATGGCTAATCTGTAATTTTTTTATGGAAACCTTGGCCATTTACTGTGATAGATTGAGGAAAATTTACTATTACTTTCTATAAAAGTATAAATTAAAATCTGTTTCCCTCGTACTAGGCGTTTTTCCATACGTATATAATGTATTTTCTTTACATTATTAAAAGTATATTTTTTATATAGAGGGTGGGTCATATATTACCCAAAAAGGGATTAAAATTCGAAAAAATTTGGGAAACATGACGGTAGAACTACCAAGCAATTAAAATGGCTAATCGGTAATTTTTTTATGGAAACCTTGGCCATTTACTGTGATAGATTGAGGAAAATTTACTATTACTTTCTATAAAAGTATAAATTAAAATCTGTTTCCCTCGTATTAGGCGTTTTTCCATACATATATAATTTATTTTCTTTACATTATTAAAAGTATATTTTTTATATAGAGGGTGGGTCATATATTACCAAAAAGGGGTTAAAATTCTAGAAAGTTTGGGAAACATAACAGTAGAACTACCAAGCAATTAAAATGGCTAATCTGTAATTTTTTTTATGGAAACCTTGCCCATTTACTGTGATAGATTGAGGAAAATTTACTATTACTTTCTGTAAAAGTATAAATTAAGACCTGTTTCCCTCGTATTAGGCGTTTTTCCATACATATATAATTTATTTTCTTTACATTATTAAAAGTATATTTTTTATATAGAGGGTGGTTTATATATTACCAAAAAAGGGGTTAAAATTCTAGAAAATTTGGGAAACATAACAGTAGAACTACCAAGCAATTAAAATGGCTAATCTGTAATTTTTTTATGGAAACCTTGGCCATTTACTGTGATAGATTGAGGAAAATTTACTATTACTTTCTATAAAAGTATAAATTAAAATCTGTTTCCCTCGTACTAGGCGTTTTTCCATACGTATAATTCTCAATTTAATTTTTCTGCCATTAAGGAGTACACGTCAATCATCTATGTTTCTCGTGCTAAAGATGTAGTGGTTTAAAAAGGTACCTGACCTTGAAATCTCTGAAAGCACTCCACCCACAAAAAAGCTGTTACTGGCATGTTATTGCTGCCTACGTACCATACAACTTTTGTCAATGAAGATTTCCGTGCATGTTTAAAAATAGTCCGAACATGCTCGACATGTCCAAAGTTAATGGACCACCCCGAACATGACCATACAAACGCATGTTCATGTTCAAGGTATGGGTATACAGTGGTACATTTAACGCGAGCAACAGAACTGTTCGCTGTATGCATTGGAACACCTGAAAAGAACTAAACTGCAACGTTAATCCCCGCTTAGCACGAGTTACCATTGCGGTGCCATTGTTTTCGACAAATTTGGAAATATTATAAGTATGTAGACAGAATTCGGAATCTATAGAAATAGATTGGTTGCGCAACTTGCTTGGTAAATTAAGATTCTGACGCGGGCGGATGCCATACTGATGTTTATTGCGCGCCCGTTAAAACAACCTCTGGTCATAATGTAAAACCAATATGGTGCCCATATTGGACATGGGGGATATTGAGTTTAAACGTATTGAAGAAATTTTGCACACCCATCTGATAAGAGCCTAAAAATGTATGGAGAATCAGCTTAAAGATATTTTGCAGTAGCTGTGGAACAGTGGTTCTCAACCTTTCTTGAGTTTCAAGCCCCTAATACAAAATTTAAATAAGCTACACTCTGTTCTATATACAAAGAAGCATTTTTAATAAGGTAAAAAAAATAAACACAGGATACTAATTTAGTATATAGTTACATTGATATGTTTAAGGTACTAAAAAAGTTTAGAATGTTAATTAAAATTGAAGGACAATCTCAGTAACCCCTTAGGGAACACTTCATGGCCTGTACCATGGGGAATCAGAATTGTAGAAAATAAAAATCTTATCAATCTTGAAATATAACCATAGCTTTCAAACTTCTCACACATAATACCAAGACAATTCTAGAATAAATTCATCTATTAAATCGTTTCTGGTACACTTCCAACTGCCATTAAAATCGTGGATTCCTGAATCTAAAAAATGCTAGGAGTCATTCCATGATAAATCAATCATTTGTTGTTTAACATGAAATATTATGTGGCCTGTAAGAAATAAAAAGAAGTTTAAGTCATCTTTTTGTTGCTATTGAACCTCTTTTCAAAGGGGTATTTACAGGTGCTTGAATTTTGAAACTTTTGCCAGTCTCCATAAAAATAATCTATACTTCTATGAATTGTGTTAAAAACTAATTGTTTTTCATTTTTTCAAATCCTGAAATTTATAATCTAATTTTTATCTTGCAAATTTCAACTCTAAAACATATTTTTGTATAGAGTAATTAATGTTTATAATTTGTAAGTAAATTTACAATCACGGATCTTGAAAACTACGTCGAAACAGAATAATAAACAGTGCGAGAAAGAGAGTAACGTAAAATACAGCATGTAGCATGTCTGAACTTTAGCATGAATGATCATTAGATTCCGGATGTTTATGCAAATTCACATTTTCATAAGTATACCTTAGAAAATGGATTGTTTCGAGTTGTTCCTGAAATATTACACTAAACATTATAATATACATTTTATTTTGGACATTTTGTATATCTTTGCACATTCTGTGGTTTTTTATAAATTTCAATTTTCTGTACATGAATAAGAATTCATAATACACTGATCACAATACAGTTTAATAATTAACACAGCACTAAAGTATACTTATTTGCTCCAAAGGAATCAGACTGAAAATTGTATGAATGAATACTTGATACAAGAACAAAACAAATCTTCAATTATACCTGTTACGATAAATTATAGAAAATTTGTACAAGTGCATTGTGGTTGCACTTACAAACTTCTATAAAAAAAATTACGAATTGGTTTCGACCACTTTGGTGGTTCTGGTGTCAAAGAAGACCACGTGCGCCGGCTAACGAAACGAAAAAGAGAAAAAAAAGAAACAAATGAATCAGAAGTATATGAAAAAGGAAATCCATATGATTCACTGTATCGAAATTCCAATGTGTACCTATTATTACGTTAAAGTCGGTCGCACGAATGCGGACAAACGACGCTGAAGAAGACGAGAAAGAGGCGGGGAGGTCTTAGAAGACAGACATCGAGGTAAGAGTAGGAGAGACCGAATCTAAGATTATTTCGGGATTGGCCGGAGATAAACCGGGCCAACGTCGACCGAACGAAGTAAAGCGAAGTGAACGGAGCCTTGAGGTTTGAGTCATCTTACTGAACTCGAATTTGGCTCGTTCGCAAAATTACGCACAACAACGTAATAATGAAGTATTTCTACATTTCCGTGCATTTTCTCGTGGATAATCTCGGTTCCTCTTACCTTCCTCGTTTCACCTGTCGCTCTTCCTCACAACGTCATTGATCATGTTCAGGTTGTTCACAGCTTTTCAAACATGTTCGTCAACATGTTCATCAACATTGATGCATGTTCGTTAACATATTCATCAACATTGATGCATGTTCGTTAACATGTTTATCAATATTCATACATGTTTGTTAACATATTCATCGACATTCATACATGTTCGTTAGCGTACTCATTAACATTGATACATGTTCGTTAACATGTTCATCAAATTTTATACATGTTCGTTAACATGTTCATTAACATTGATACATGTTCGTTAACATGTTCATTAATATTGATACATGTTCACCAACATCAATACATGTTCATTAACATGTTTATTAACATCGATGCATGCTCATTAACATATTCATTAATATTGATACATGTTTATTAACATGTTTCACTCTATTTTCATGTCCACATGAAGACACAAATTTTATACAAGAAAGTATTTCTCATACATGAATTGTTTCAGCTTGATAATTGCAGCACCCTTATACCCTTATACAGAAAGTGTGGAAAAATATTGCTTGCTGAAGTAAAATGAATTTTTGTTCTGTAGTGTAATTTTCATTTTAAAATAAACATCAATTCAAGTAAGTATTAGCGAGACTTTATTTGGTCAAGTTCATTGAAAAATTGCACTACTTGGCTAATCGTACCTTTTCCTTTTGTATTTTTCAACTCATTAAAATTGTTGCACATGGAAGTGATAGAATAATGAGATACTATATCATGTACATCAATTTGCATAATGTTTAATCATATTGCTACTCATATGGCAGTTTTTGAATTAAATGTATATTATATTGAAGAGTATAACTTGCCACAATGATCAACTAATCAACAAATTTCAGTTTATCATTTACTATGAACCTAGACTACCCTCCTAAATTAAAACATCTTATCATGCAAGTCTTCATTTGTCAGGATATATTGAAATATTCAAAGTTTCACAGATTTTTCTACCATTTAAGTAAATTTGAAAAGTCTCAAGAGCTTTTTAGAGATCTAGAAACAATCTGATTCATTTATGATCTGAACATTTTTTCAAGTAATATTACTAATTCAACAAGTTATGCCTATTCAAGGCTCGTGCATTCCAAAGTTTCAAAAATATCAAGTATACGATATCGCAGTTCATGCATGAACGGGAAGCGTGTGAGATGAACATGTGTTGAAATAAAATTTTACAGTTCCATGCAAGGTCATCGAGAAATGAAGCATCGAAGGAATGCATGTTCATAATCGTGCAGTCGAATTTCTCTGAGCACTAAACGGAAAACAATTTGGCTGCGGGACAAGAGGAACACTGGTGTTGCATTACGTCTCGTCGAAAGGGAATGAGCGCCAACCAGTACCGACCCACTTGTTTCAATACCTCGCAGCCAATGCTCCGTGAACCACTATTTCGAAACATTTTTTATAAATAAAAGAACATCCACCCTGCTCGGAAGGAAGTAACAGTATACTGTGTGCAGCTTCCTTAAATAAAGCTGTTCTATTTCCCGATAAAAGTTCATTTAGATAAGCGGCCGTCCAACAGAACATGTTCATAAGCAGTACCAATCGCTCCACCTATGAAACATTTAAAAATACCTATGTAAACGTACAACTCGAACGTGTTCATGTTGGAGTTGATTAAAAAGTGAAATTGAAATTAAGCCAACAAAAGACTGAACACGATACTTCACATAAAATGTTTATACCTATAAGTGTGAATGTGAATGCTGTTTTGTAGTGATATAAATATATTTTTGCATGATAAATGGGAACTTTTTACTAATAAACCTTTTACATCCTTGTTTCATCAAAGCTGTTTTTTAATTAGTAATAATAATACTTATACGTTTATACAGTAATCAAAAACATGTTTATAAGCAGAAATATGAAATATAAATATAAGCAAAAATACCTATGTAAACGTACATGTTGGAGTTGATTAAAAAGTGAAATTGAAATTTAGCCAACAAAAGACTGAACACGATACTTCATATAAAATTTTTACACCTATAAGTGTGAATACTGTTTTGTAGTGATATAAATATATTTTTGCATGATAAATGAGAACTTTTTACTAATAAACCTTTAACATCCTTGTTTCATCAAAACTGTTTTTTAATTAGTGACAATAACACTTACACGTTTAGTAATCAATTTATTGTAACAAATATTAAACTACATTAAACGAAATTATGAGAGTGAATAACATCTACTCTTTACTCTCAGAAATATAAAAATGGAATGATCCTTGTTTGAACTTAATTTAAACATTAATAACGAAAGCTACGTTAAATATTTCAACAAATATTAATTTGTTACTTTTTTTTATGCAGAATATGTTAATATTCATATCACATTATTGTACAATAATACACAGAATATTTAAAAAATATTTAAATAGTTAAATGAGTCTTTATTAGGATTCCATTTTTTTAGTTATGTTAAGATATAAATTTGCATAAATACCCCCTCTCCCCACTACTGATCATATACATAATACCCTATTCTGTGTCAACAAATTTATATAAAATCTTTTTTTATTACCATTATTACCTTAGAAAGTATAGTAACAGTATCAATTGATACTGAGACCATTTTTGTGGTGCATTCAAAAACCGTTCTAACTTAATTGTATTTGGCATCAAATATGTGACAATACTCTGCGTTAGGCGCCAAATATGTGATAATACCCTGTGTTAGGCGCCAAATATGTGATAATACTTAACACCAGGCGCCAAATATGCGGCAATATGAAAATTTCACATAATAATGAAGAACAATAGAATTTACGATGAAATTCGATAAATGTTCTGTCTATTAAAGGATTGTAGAAATCCTAACCACGTTAACTGAAACTACTAGTAAATTAATCTCGTTTTAATTTTTTAAATAATTTAATTTGTCTGTTTCTATTTACTTATCAAATTTATCAAAAATTTAGAAGATGTTGAAAAAGACAAAGAAATTAAAAAAATTTCTGTGATTTTTTGAAATGATTATAAAATTTGAAAATACCATTGCTATTGAATCATTTTCTTGTGCATTTTTATATAGAAAATGAAATAACCATCATTTTGAAGTAAGTCTAAAAAAGGTTACATAACATCTATTACCAGAATTTAATTTCATTCCGCATTTCAGCAGAGCACCACCCTCATTCGTTTCATTTTGGCTTTTCTTGTCCCACCTTCATCGTCTTGTACCTTAATTATTGCTTAGCCCCCTCCATCCTATAGTGTTCTGGGCTAACAGTAGCTATTTTCGTTTCTTAGCGACAACACAGTGGCTACCGGTTAACTGTAGCCATCCAATTCACCTTTCTCTCTCATCGCGTTTTCACTTTTCATTTTCTTTCCCTTTCTTTTACCACTACTTCTCTTTATTTCCATCCTTTGATTTCAGCTTCTTTCTTTCTTTCTTCGTTCCTGTTTACATTCGTGATATACAATACGTATTTAAGTGTGTGTATGAAAAATGACGTCAATAAAAAATCACGAAAGACGTGAAAGAATTGAAAGAATCGAAAACGAGTTTAAAGATGATATTCAATAAAAATTGTATGTATGCAAAAAGATAAAAACAAACCATATATTGAATTTATACAAGTTTTTAACTCTCCACCCTTATCATAGACAAGGTAAATGATAGATTGTGTAACCATAAGCTACATGAAGGATATTTACACCTACTGTATTTTTTCGATTGAAAATTTCGGTTTCTTGCCTCTTTTTAGTATTTTAGAATCACTTCCAACGTTACCGCTTTAACTCAGCCATGATACAGTAAATGCTGA
>JAOPTO010000931.1:681920-703083 GCA_033822845.1 Tetrapedia diversipes | reverse complement strand
TATAAATAATAAGTGTAAAATAAAGTTTGCATAATTACATATTAAAAAGAGTGGATTTGTACACAAACTTGATAATTTCTGTCTATAAATAATTTACTCAGACAATTGTGAAAAATTAACATTAATCATCAGTATCTCTAAAAATTTCCTGTTTGTAAGTAAAATATCAACACTTCTTATCGAGAATAATGAATTATATAAATTAGGTTTTTCTTATTAAAGAAACTGTGCGAATTAGTAATCTTTTTTGTTTGTTACAGTAATTTATTCTCATGTTCCTGAAGCATATGTATATTTGATCATTGTTTGTGAAATGACGATTCATAGTTAATCGAAATCAAATTTTATTAATTAAAATATAAGCCAAGACATATAACATATCCTTTTCATTAATCTTTATTATTTTACAAATCTATCTTTAGGTGCAATCAATTCCTAAAATACAGGGTGCTCGAACGAAGCTAGGAGAAAATTGAAGGGGTAACTCTATGCAACATTCTAAGATGAAAATCAAGAGTAATAATATTGCAATTGACGTTTTGTTTATGAGTTATAAGCAATTAAAAAAACGGAGTATTTTACGCCTGAGAGCAGGCAAATAGGGCAACACGGTAGGTAAAGTCGCTGGCTGCACAGTGATGCTCAGTCGTAACTACGTACAGAATATGGCTTACCTCTGAACAGCTACAGAAGTGCATGTTCACGAATCAAAAACTCACACACGATCCCATGACACATTCTAAAGCGAAATCGTAAAATCGTCATTAAACCTAACTACTCGACAAGGATCCACAATGACATATCAAAGCAATCCCTGTGAGACTTTCGACAGGGGATTAATGTTTCCTCCAGTACACAAACTTGCACTTATAAATAATCCATTTATGCACTCGCTGTGAATATCCCTTAAGAACTTCCACATGCAGTGTAAATAAGAACAGAAAAGTTCGTATATGACTCTCCAGAAAATACATACAATGTCGACAACAAATTCACGCACGTCACGATTCTCTACGAAAAACTTCATACACTTCACGATTCTCCGTATCAAGTAATCTGTAACAAGTATTGTTTGAAGCACGCACCAAAAGTTTTTATTAATCTTCAAAAATGAAAAATCATGCACTTGTAATCAGACCTATTTATGGTTTTCCTGTCGTCAAAAGTTCTATCATAAAAATTTATTTGTATTTCAAAACACTTATAATTTGGTCGATATAAATTAATAAATCAATATTTTGCAAAGTCATGTGAATTTTAATCGTTTGTCTATAGTTATTTATTCGATAACCAAATATTCGTTTCTAACAGTTTCAAAACGTTTCAATCACCCTACAAGTCTTTAAAATACAAAATATCTCAGGAAAAAGAATATTCAGATAATGATTAATATTCAACGCTGTTGAAACCCATATACCAATAAATTGCTTACAAATTGACGAGACAAAGAACTCCGTGCATTCTGTTTGAGGGCATCTTAATGGAAAGTACTTTCATGGATAAGAGGTACCGGTCATGCATCAGGATAAGAGCACGGGTTACTCATGCATCAACGCATGACGTACAGAAACCCGTCAAAATCCAATCACCGATCGTAATCGACGATAAATCAGATTTCCTCTCACCTCGACCCCTCTTCGGCCAATGTACGCCGAGCACCTCTCTATCTTCGTGAAACCAGGCGTTCATATTCACGAACGAGGCGTAAAATAAACTTTGCAACGCTGAACGCATTGTTTTTTTGTACACAACAGCTTCACGATATTCGTTACACCGAAAGAAATTCAGAGTAGTATTTCAAAACATAGATTTTTGGTAAAAAGCCTTAAGAAAAAACGTATTTTAGGATCGCTTTTCTTGAATGAATAATTATTTATTTCGTTCTTGATGCAAAACGTGAAAAATAAAAAATTTTAACAAGATACCAATTTTTGTTTATGAAAATTGACAAATAATTTATCATATGATAGATCTAGTTTAAAAAAGTAACATTTGTTTGAAAACCTTTCTCCTACTTTGCACAGTTCCGAAGTTATAACAAGAAAATAAAAAACGAGTGAATGTTTGACAGTCAATTTCTACCCCCTAAAGTGAATTTGAGTAGCGAAAAGAAATCACATGATGCATATCTATATATTTTTCACATACCTCTGAACTTGTAGAATTCTTTAAATTTTTAAGTTGAGAATATTCCTTTGTAAGTCTTGTTCTCCCGTGCGTATTAACATAGAGTCTTATATAAAATTGTTTTTCAATAACGTAATTCGTACAAAGTTACCTCTGTATTAATAATTCAATAAATATTTACTGAATATAGTCAGTCACAAAAACCTTTGTATATTTGCCAAATTTCAAACATCTAAAATAGAAAAAGACGAGGTGTGTACAAAATTTAACGAACAGTAATCGGTAATCTGTAATCACAATGGGATGGATTCCAAAGAAATGAGGAAGTTTCTTACGCGTATGTAAAAAGTATGTAAATACAGATAAATTAAAAACATAACCCCGCGCAAATTTAAATATAGTAAACATGTGTATATTAAAGTCAATGAAATTTGTGGTTATAGATAATAATTCCAACAATTGTAACAAATTTTATGCACTTTACCATACTTATGGTAACTGCATTATCGTTGTTTAAAACAATTTGATTAATTTTAAATGATATGTATATTAATGCCCACGAAATATTATTATTTTATATTGGACAATGCTCTAACAAAATGAGCTAGAAATTTGAAATGAAATGTATGTGTTACTGCTACAACCCAAAAGCCGCCAACACCTAACCTAATTAGCTAAAACTAGTCTCACTCAGTTTTTTAACTAACTCAAACGTAACCCAAGCCAAATTATTTTTAGGAAATATTGATATTATTAAATATATCTGTTTATCTCTGGAACTAGATACGTAAAAATAGTATCGATGGCAGAATTTCATTTAAACTAACTGATTTCGATTAGTTAAATTGTTATTGAATTTTAAATTTATACGATATCATATATTACGTTATGTACATATTAATACATAATGTATACCTCCAATTTTGAGAATAGGATAAACGATGCACTCCCGTTTCCGAAATATTTAGGTTCTGCGTTTGAATGTATCAAAAAATATTTTCTTTTTATGTTATAAAATACAGTCTCAGTCAATAAGATAACACATATGTACTACCTTTAATTTTTCAATAACAGTCGTGTTTGAGGTAAACAATATGATTTCAAGCTCATAATACATGGTTTATAAAACCAGATTTTAGGTACAATAAAGAAAAGCTACTATATACTAAGATTAAAATAATAACATACTTGTAAAATATATTTAACTGACCAGTGATTTCTATATATAAATTGTACATGAACACATTTTAGTAATATGTACACTTTCCTTTGTTTCCTATTATCTCTATCATCCACTTTGGTAACAATTTACATAGTTTCGAATTTTTTCCTAACTCAAATTCTTCTGCGATAATAACTTGTTTTCGTTCGGATACACTTTCATATTGTGTCTTGGGCTTGTACATTGCTTCAAAACGGCATACTTCAACAATTTTCAATAATGTTATCGTTCAGACTACAGTAAAGCAGATATGTAGGTATATTATTTATTTAAAACTATGTTTGGAGAAAATTTGCAGTATAAACTGCTGCATTATCTTGTTGAAAAACAAATATAGTACAGTACTGGATATGCGTTCTGTATGTTTGTCAATTGGTTCTTTTATTATAATTTTGGATATTTATTCTTCCGTTAACAAATTTTATTTCCGTTTTATCAAAGCAACTAATTGCTGCCCATATCATAAAACTTCCTCCTCCCATTCGTTACATTTTTAAGTGATACTCAACACTATTCCTACCGACTCTTCACGTATACCTATTCCTACCGCGACATTTCCACATAAGACAGGCTACAAATTTTTCTTAGAAAATAAACAATGAAAAAAGAAGTGAATATTGAAAAATGTATTATACAATTATGTTGTATATATGAAATTCTAATCGAAATTTTAAAAACGGTCATTTGACCGGTCGTGGTAGGAATAGTGTTAAGAATAACCGAAACATAACCTAAGCGTATAATACATTGATTCTGCATTTCACTATTTCTCTAAATTCTTTTAATATTTTGTACATAATTTTTACTGTTTTTACTTTCCTATATCATCTAGAATTTAAATTAATATTTAATAGATTTCTAAGAGAAGGTGAGATAAACAGAGGATATGCCACTTTCCATTAGACTATTTTCAAAATGTATTAAAATAAGTCATGAACATTTACACTTTTTTCGTTTAAAGATTTTTTGATGCTTCTACGGTATTGTAATACAAAATAAGTGATAATTTTAGTTTTTATAAATTTTCAACATACAATCAGGTCACTTTTATGATTACTAATACTCTCAATTGCAAAACCAACTGACTTTGTATTTATACAGTAATTACACATGTAACTTATACTCCAAATAAGTATCTTTCATATAAAGAATCTGTGTTAGAATTATAGACTAAATTATCATGAATTGCAAATTTTACTATGATATTTGTGATTTTGTTCGATTATTATTACTGTAGCTATACAATTTTTTACACTATTAATAAAATTACGAATCGTATTTTAGATGTTAAAATGAGTTTATTAATCTCGATTAATCAATTTGAATTATTATTACTTCTTGGAGTTGACTCAAACTAAGAACTAAAAACGAGAGAAATTTACTGTTCACATAATGAAACCGTATTTCACTTACTCGTTCTCTTTTCTTTCCTTTTTATAATGATAAAACGAGCTCGTGCTCGGACAATTGTAGGAAAAAAGAATTTCTCCAAGCTTTGTTCATTTAATGCTTCTGATCCCTCCTAATGTTCAATTAATGTGAACCTGGTATAATACTATGCGATACGTAATAACAGGCTATTCGAGCACATATAAAGGTGTATAATTTTAAACGGAATAAATCATATCCGCATACTGTAGATTGCCACAATAAATTAATCATTTTTGTATATGGTGTCCAAGATTTCGCTCCAATTAAAATATGTTTTAAGCAATATAATAGTGATGAAGATTCGGATAATAGCTCTACTGGTTTTGAAATTATATAAGAAATTGAAATCTTCTAATGTTAGCAGTCTCTATCGATTTTTAATAAAGTCATCATAATGAAAGAACTTTTTCTATTTTCACAGCTGTTATAAATACAGCTTCTGTAACTTTGTTGGCCATGCCGATCTTCCTTTATGCTTTGTCAATATTTTTATTATGCTACTGCTACACTGGGTCGAAGTATTCGTATGCTATACTACAAATAAATTCATTTAACCCTGAAATTCTGATTTCAATGAAAGTTTTTAATAAAACTTCGTGAATACATAAAGTATAATAGTATATGTATGGATTAATTTTGTTTTTTTAACTACCACTTTAAAGAGGTGAAATCTGTGTTAAAAGTTTCAGTACCTTTTCTCGTGTTTTAAACATAATTTTGTAATTTACATACTTACAGTAGAGACTCCCGTATCCGATCTTCCATTATCCGAGTATTTAAAACCCGAATATTTAAATAATCTTCTATACAACTACAGATATTAGAAGAGTATATTCATTCTTTAAATATTAAAAGAACCTGTCAATTCTGTTTATTTCCGTTTGAATAAACGAAGCTTAATGCCAAAGAAAGTGGTTGGTCTATTGTCCAAAAATTCCATTACTCAGCCATTTTTATCTTCTTATTAATTCAGATTTGGTATCTCTATTGTAGTTTAACTTAGAATAGGCATCTTAATTGTTAAAAAAATCTATCATCAACATATTGAATTGATGACGTTAATCGAAAGCATCCTCGCAATTTCCGATAAAAGAAGATCTCATAATTTTACTAGGCGAGACTTTAGAAAAAAACAAAATTGATTAAAAATAATAGAATAATTCCTGTTGTTGTAAATGTTTCTGATATCTTTGCTTAAAACGTAGCTTTCTCGTTTCTTAGGTAATTTAAAGATAAATTTGAAGTTCTTTCGTATCTTCGCATTTAAATTTACGATTCTTTAAGGTTGGATTCCTGTCGGATAATACACGCGAGTTTCATTTAACTGAAAACAAAGGAAAAGGATTCTTCCATGGCCTCAAACTGAAAGTTTCCAACCTATTTCTTGCTATTGTTACTGAACTAGGTATGCTCGTTCAAAATTATACTTGGTTTTATTATTTTCGTTGGTTGTCTTTCAATTCTGAAAATATAATAAAAATCTAATTTTTATTACAACGTTTCGAAAGCCTACTATTTTTATCAAGGTATTTATATATATATTATATATATAAAGGTCAAAGTATAAAATACAAAGTATTTATTATACATAATTATATAATTATAATTTCATTTCATTTCATTTCTTTCGCTTTTAAATAAATACCGCACATTTCTCAGTTTGTCATTTTACAATACATCGATCAAAAAAATGTTGGAACTATACCATAAATGACTATAACTTTGTTACGAAACATCTGTTGGTGTGATTTTATTTTTTTTTTTTTTAATAGAAATTGCAAAAACTTTCAACCGTAAGATACAACATCTGTTAAATATTAAGAAATTTTTACATCTAACGAGACATCTTCCTTTAAGAAAGGGTTTGATCCCTTGAACACTGGCTTAAGTGAAATCAAACAAAGGGATAGAAAGGTAGACAATTTAAGCTTCAATTTGCTTTTCGACGCAACAAAGGCTGACTTTTAATAATGTTATGGAACTTTGAAGTTCGACAATTTTTCACTAGCATTCACTCGTAGATACAAAGCAAAGAATTTAAAGTGAAAATATTTATAAAACTGAAAGCTTGGATAAAAATTAATTAGTTGATTATGAAAATAACAAAAATAACTGTAAAATAAAACCAGGACAGCCTTTAGAAATTGCAAACCGTAGGACAAATAGTAACTGCAGGGCCCAGTATACCTATTTTAACATAATTAAGAAGTTTCAGATTTTAATGAGATTACAATAGTGAGTAAATGATTGAATATTAATAAAATCACATACAATATAGTTTAAAAACCTAAACTCTTGAAGAATTTTATGGCATATCTCAATTCAATGGATACAATTCCTAACTTGAAGTAGTTCTACAATGTTCTATGTTAAAAAGTTAAATGTTTCCGTTGGTACAATTATACTCATGCATTTATCATGTATAAAATGTGAAAGTAAGTTAACAACTTATTGTTCTCTTAAGCGATACTAAATATAACTAAAAAAACTAGTATTTAACAGTAATATTCACTGAAAGCAAGCATAATATAAGAAATACTGTAATATAGTCAAAATGTCTTCTAACAAATTTTATATAGAACTTGAGATTTCTAGGATTTTAGCATTAAGACGTTTCACATTTTTGTTTGTTTATGTTTCCTTGCCATAACGATAACAGAGCCAACAAACATAGTATTTAAACGTTATCCCCGGCCAGCACGTAACAGGCGAGCCCATCTTGGTGTAATTAATTATCCGCGGGGACATTTGGGGATATCAATTCTTCGTTCTCAACACCATTCAACACGAATAAACGTTTCGCCGATAAGCGATTCATTTTCCAGCTTTTCCGCGTGATCCGTGTTCTAATTATACCTGGCCAAAAAATAGACCGAAAGATTAAACCGTAAAAAATTTGTTACCGTCAGAAATTCCGAGTCAGACGTTCAGTTTTAGTTAATTGAACTAGATAGAAGCATTGCCGCATGGACGAAGATTATTAAGCATCGGTTAAATATTTTCTGCTTTTTCTTTCTTTCTCTTTTTCTCTTTTCCGCTTTTCATCCTCAACGATGAAACACGATTTCGCATGATTGAATATAACATGAAGTTTGGCAAACAAAATGCATGGAATCGGTGGAAGATTTCCTCGATAATTCTACACCGGATTTACCAAGTATAGAAACATAAATTCTCTCTGTTTCTATGCCATTCCGTTTCATTCAATAAATATTGAGTTCGTTTTTTTGCTGAATTATTTGAGCGGAACAGTAAAAGATTACAAAGATTTATTGCCGTTGATACGCCGTACTCGTGAATAATTTATTGTGTCCTGAAATTTGCTCATCCCTTAATTTTAACTTTTTTTATTCATCTGATGTTTCACTTTAACGTTTAGACGAATAGGCATGTACTAATTATTGTTGGAATAATTATTATGACGTTTTTATGCAATGGTACTATAATCCTATGGTGAAATAGAAAAATTGGGTTTCTTTCTGTTAGAAAACTGTTTAATTTTCTGATGCAGACATAAAACTTTAAAGTGATTTAAATTAATTTCACATAATTGATAATTTTGCTTGAGCGGAATTCTTTTTGACTTTATGATTATATACGTATCGTCGTAAATAGAAGGATATAAATAAAACATAGAATGCTTATTTACAGAAGATTGACCTTACAATTAATTAAAATATATTAACTATGTTGCGGCAGATCAGCTTATGGTTGCTGACTCATTGCTAAGAAGTTCTTTTTCCTCTACGTTTGGTTGAGCTCTGCTTTGAGTTTTCCAGAACTTTGCATAAGACCCTTCCTCTCCCACCTCCAAGTTAATATGTCCTGTGTCATCTTGGAGTAGGAAGAACCTTGCTCGCATTGGTCATGTGTTGATCATCGGGGGCAGAATCTGCTGCATGATGACTTTATTCGAAGCTAAGGAAATTCTCAAGGGGTGGGGACACTGACAGTTTCCTGGGTCGCAGGTAAAGTATATACCTGTGGCTGCGTCACGTGCCGGTCGAGACTCCCTGGCCATATCTTTCCGACTCCAACGTGCCAATGTTATAAAGTGTTGAAGTAAAAAATATTTATTTGTACCTGGAAAACTCTACATACTCAAATCATTCGGGATTCATGGATTCCCTCTTCCCGACTATTTTACGTCGTCTTCTTAGAGTTTGGGGTCGCGGCTAATACAGTCAGGTATAAATGTGTATACTGTCGCCGCGTTTCCAGTTTCTTGTTAGTTCCTATTGTGTGTACGTTGTATAGACACCAGCAACAGTACCTTTCCAATAAATACACAATCATTTTTAACACGAATTTTTTATTGTTCTACATAACCCCTCTACACACATAACCAAAATGTACAGTTATCGAAAAAAGTATTCATACACTGCAATACGTTCAGTTTAAACGCTAATAATTTTGATTGTAGAAGACTAATTAGCTATGAAAGGCACATCAGCAATTAAGAAATTAACTCAGCTTTCAGATAATCTAAATTTTATTATGACCTAAATAAAAATATAACGGAGAAATCGCAAAAGCCGGATGAAGTAAGGAAATCGACGAGAAAAAAGTATTCATACAGAATGCTTTTTGTTTATGAATTGGCGATATTTATAGTAATTAATATTTTGTACGATATCCCTTATTATCAATAATCGCTTGTAATTGCCTGAGAATTCAATCAAATTATTTGTTATACTTTCCTTTATTTTTTCCCACACTTCTTGTAATGCTTTTTTAAAAACATTTTTATTTGAAATTTTATATTTTTGTAACCGATATTTCAATTCTGGCCATATGTGCTCGATTGCGGTGTATGAATACTTTTTTCAGTAACTGTAGCTAGGGCCAGGATGATTCTCAGACTAAGTATTAGGTCGAGTCATAAGTAACTTCCGATGCATCTAAGTAGAATCTATTGTTCGTACCCACCCGCTATGAGTTACCACGACAAGAAGTTTTTGTTTTTACTATATAGACGAGGCTTTAGTTAGTATTTTATGAACTGTTTTGTGTGATATACGTTACGCTAAACTGTATTTTTTAATCTCTGAAATGAAGAGTTAAAAAGTACATATTCGTCGTGTAATGAATTAGGAATTTAAATAAGGAAATAGTGCTAAGGCGACAGCTGAAAAAATATGCAGTGTATATGGTGAAGACTAATAACTGATCGGGCAATTAGAAATTGGTTTATAACATTCCGTTCTGGAGATACGACCTTAAAAGACGAACCGAGGGCCAGACGTCCTTCCGACTTTGACGACAACCTTTTAAAAGCAATATTGGAGAAAAATCCTCGTCAATTAATAAGAGATATAGCAGAAAGGTTGAATACATCACAATCAACTGTTAACCGTCACCTGGAGAAATTAGGGAAAGTCAGCAAGTTAGGAGTATAGGTAGCTCACAATCTCAGTGAACAGAATAAAGAAGATCGCATGTCAATCGCCACAAGTCTGCTCTCACGGGTAAAAATTAAGCCTTTTTTACACAGGATTGTAACAGGCGATGAAAAATGGGTTACCTATGAGGATATAGTCCACAAAAGACAGTGGCTTGATAAGGATCAACCACCCCTATCAGATCCGAAAGCAAATATCCATGGCAAAAGATTTTATTGTGCGTATGGTGGGATTGTCAAGGAATAATTCACCACGAGTTGTTGAAGTCAAATTTAACGATTACTGCAGATAGATACGTTCAGCAGTTGCGAAGAGTGCAAGAGAAACTCTATGAAAAGCGTCCTGCACTCGTCAATCGCAAAAATGTCATTCTTTTACACGACAATGCTCGATCACATACAGCAAGGGTGACTCAAGAAAAAATTCTTCAGCTTGGATGGTCTGTTTTACTACATCCACCTTACTCCCTGGATCTTGCCCCAACAGACTATCACATTTCCTTTATAAAACTTTTTGAATGGAATAACCTTCAATTCTGAAGAGCAAGTCAGGCAGGCTGTCAAAAATTTCTTCCAGGTCAAACCAATTACATTTTACAACGATAGAATTGATAAACTGCCAGGAAGATGGGAGAAGGTTATATATAATAGTGATGAATACATAATAAATTAATATAATTTTGTTATTTAATGAGAGCAAAATAAATGTCTCACAAAAAAACGGAAGTTCCTTATGACTCGACCTAATAATTTAATTTGCTTAAATCTTTAGCTTCGAACTTCTGCACCGTCAATAAAATACGACCGTTAGATCTTGCAACGGCTCCGACAAACTATAAAGTAATTCCTTTTATTCTTCATCATTCGCATTGTGGCGGCCGGTGCAGCGAGCACAGCGCCGCACAATGTAAACTGTGAGCGGACTCACTGTCGCCAGCGATACGCTGCGCCGCAAACAACAGCCGTTCTGGAAAAACAATCGCAAGCGTGATTCCTTGGACGGAAGAGCGGCAGGGGAGGAGACCCATGTCGAGGCCGGAAATTTTGGCAGTCGAACGCCAACGCTTGCATGCTTGTTATTTTTCTTCACCCATACTCATTATTATAATAATTTCTCTTTTAACCCTTTGACTGCGGCGCGCTCTCGGACGAAGCTATCAATATGGACGGCGCGTTTTTCGTATGTCAGTCGCTACAACTGGTTGTCCACTGACTAGTGACCAAAACAGTACCCGGAAGTTTGATACCATTCTTAGGGATTAAAAATAATAATGACAAGGTAATAATGGCATATTTAGTTGCTATGTTACATAGGACAATAAATTTTATGTTGAAGTAATCAGTAAAACAGTAATAAAGGTGTATAGTAAAGAAATACAGAGGACATATATTTACGCCTTTCGTATACATATATTGATGGACTTGTGAAGACGTATATTTACGCCTTTAGCAGTCAAAGGGTTAACATGTTATATCCCATGTTAAATCAATCGATAAAACAGTAAAAGATGTTATAGTAAAAAATGCAGAGGACGTAAATTTACGGCTTTCGTATATATTCATGGATACGTGGGGACGTATGTTTACGGTTTTCGTATATATTGATAGACTTGTGAAAACGTATATATACGTCTTTAGTACTCAAAGGGTTAATTCTGAAGTAATTGTTTTAGTTTTATCAGTTTTAACACTTAGCCAATCGAATGGTGAGATCTTACAATTTTCCCTCAACAAAGCACTGCCATTGATTCTATTCACTTATGTTATGAGTTAGTCTTGAACTAGTGTTGTTCACAGTTCATCAGATGCGTTTTCTACTTTTCCAAAGTACAATTTTTAATCAATTAAACACTGGTCCGAGACCAACAAATAACAAAAGTAAATAGAATTAACGGCAGCGCTTTGTCGAGGAGAAAATGGGAGATCTCGTTCGGTTGGCTGTGTTAACATACAACATCAAATCAATTTCCTCTATCATAAATAATACATTTTTGAAATTGAAGCTTAAATTAAATATTTATAATTACTATCTGTCGCTTTAATTTGATCCAATAATTGTTACCGATTGATTTTTTACAGCCAACTTTGTAATAAGTGAAGTAAAATTTATAAATCTGATCTTTAATTACATTTTATAAGAAATTTTAGTACTTCCAAAATATATTACGAATGTAACAATTATTTTAATAAACTCAGTATTTCAGGTCAAGTAAACAAATAAAATGTACTAGATCAATAACAATTGAAAAAGAAGTTGATTTTGTGCATGAAAACGATTTTCCGTATATTTAAATATATATAATTGTGTGTGCCACATATATAAAAATACATTTTTCCCTACATATATTTTAAAAAAATAAACAAAAGTGTTAGGTATACTATTACATTCTTTCAACCTGTATAAATGTACTGTAATGTCAAACTTTCGATGTAACAGTAATTGAAGTTATGACAGAATAGAAAAGGTCGACCAAACAACATATTGAACAAAGTGATTTCCTTTGTTTTACAATTCTTATTGCGAGTACCTATTGTTTGCACATGCTTTAAAAATTGAATTTTTTGCATCACTTTAAATTTTGTTGGATATATTTAACAAGGAAAGTTACCCAGATGTTCAATTAAGTTTGAAAAAATTTCTGTTAGAAGTTATAGTACTTCCTTCCTTAAACTTCCTGTACTTCGTTAGGAAAATGGCTTCAAACTTCTCCACAAGCGACCCCCAAAATGGTCATAAATCTAAATGGTCATAATATCTTTTTATAAATTTTGTTTATACTTCGGGTCTTTTCAGATGCATGCGAGTAATATAACTAAAATAGAAACGAAATTTCCCGATTTTGATAGTGAATATAAACCTTAATAGTTTCGTAAAAGTTTGAAATAGTTCAAATTCCAAGAGCTGATTTTGCGAATAAATATAAAACTAATGGACTGAAATATCCTTTTTACGCTAATAATATCGTAATGGTTTCCCTTCTGTGCAATATCGATTTCCTGCTCGTTCGTAAAACCACTCACGTGAAGACCGTTTTGGTTTGCAGGTTTCATGGATCAGGAAGCGAGATTTGCACATCCTCACCGTAGGAATTTTAACGTACACAAATGACCAGCGTTTCCAGTCGTTGCACACCGACGGAACTGATGAATGGATTCTGAAGATTACTTCATCACAGGTTCGAGATACTGGAACATACGAGTGTCAGGTCTCAACCGAACCCAAAATTAGCCAGGCTTTCAACTTGAGCGTTGTAGGTCAGTATACTTGACGCATGTTCATTATTATTATTATTATAGATATTTCATATGAGATTTGAACGATAAGAAAAGCTGAAATAACTTTATAGAAGGTTTGTGGTCAAAGCTATTTTTTTTTTAGTTTTTTTCTGTTACATAATTCGTTTAAAGTGGAACACCCTGCATATCGATTGCAAGTACACGTATATCAAATTTAAATTATTAAACGGTGCATATCGGTTTTTTAAAGTATTCAAATGATTACCAGCATGACTTTTATTTGTTAATGAAAAGAAAAATTGTTGACAAAATTAATTTCGTATTGAAAGGTTTTAACATTTTATTTAGTACGTTACTGTTCCGACCTAAAAAGCTTTTATTTCAATGTGATAATTGGATGAAATATGAATCCATAAAGTATTTAAAGGAAAATATTTATTTTTTAAATTGGATTAATAACTGAAATCAATTTTTGTGGTCTCTCGAAATTGCAATGTTATTGATTGTTCCAATACAAACGATGTTTTTTAACGTGACGTCGCAATAACTGAGTTTTTTAATAGCTTTATAACTTTAATCCTTCGATTCTAAAGAATAGTACTTAATTCACTTCGCGCAAAACAGTACGTTATTTAATGTGACATCCAAAATATTATTATATATTGCACTTGTAGTGACTCATGAAATCGATTAGATAATTTAATCACATTTCTTTATGAAATTTGTCTGTAAACTTGCTATTTTATTTTTTCTCTGATAAATGTTTTTTTCAATGCCTTCTGAATTTTTTAATTAATAAATGCGATTCTTATTTAAAGATTATATTGAACTAAATAAGAAATACAATAAAAATATAATAATTTCGATAACCACATCATCATAAAACAATAGAAAAACTTGAATCACATAAAAAGAAGCTATGAACAATCTGATCTTATTATATATTACATCATTTTATTAATTACTATATAAGTTAAATTGACTGTAACAGTGAAGTCTAAACGTAGGTTGAAGACATCTTAAGAAGAAATTTCTATATATTTATTAAAGTAATTTTATCTTGTCTTTTGTGAAATTGGTTTTTCATGAGCGTATGACTAACGTCTTCATATGCTTATCATGTTCAAAATATTAAAACTAAAATAAGAACTTCGAACATTTAAACTAATTTATTTATCAGTTAAAGCTTTACAAATCCTAAAATAAATAGCAGTATCCCTAACATTTCTTTATGAAAAAAAATGCAAATAGATCAAAATTATAAAATATATAAAATCAAATCGAAGTACGTATATGAAATTTATTGTAAAGTTACCATGGATGTATTAAAGTGCACAAAAGTTGTATAATTGATACTATTTACTTCATAAACCAATAATGGTTTATGCCATGATCTGTACAATAATTTTGACAAGAACAACTGTGAAAAGTATACGGTAAACACGTATTTCTGATTGAAGGTTTTCGAATTCGATTTCGTACTAGGAAATAGATTATCCATACCAACCATTAATTTGTTCCGCTCATTGTCAGGAATTTGATTTTGATAGCGAAATCTGATGAGGATTGTATTCAACGAGAAAGTACAGGAAAGTTATTCATAATCAGAATATAATCGGAGTTGTAATTGTACGGTAATTCGGAACTATGTTCCTCTTATTAGTTAACATGAGTTTATTCTGCTGAACACGTTTGGGATGATTGAAATAATTGTAGAAAATATTAGAGGTCGGATTACGAATAAATAATTTATAATTAAATCGATGGTATTTGCTTCGCTGTTATTATACAATTGTTAACATAAAATTAAATGTACGTTTAGATTATCAAAAATTTTACTACAGGTATCTTTATAAATAATATATTATATTGGTAAAAACACTTGGATATTATTTATTTCCATACTAGGTTTACCAGTAAAAGTTAATTCTTATAATTAATATGCATAACTGTAGGAATGCGATCGAGCGGATGCGAGTTTGGGAAAGTCTGAAGAGTACTTGAGTTGGGCGATTGTCGTGCGAACGCAGAATGTTTGGACTCGAATGTTTCTAAGGCGTGAAAGATGAGAACTTAAGGAAACAGTGCGACTGAGAAATTCTGGGTGGTCGTGACCGAATGCGTAGAGTGAGAAAGGTTGACAATTAGAATGAAAGGAAACGAGTGTTTGGAAGAATATATGACGGGGAAAATGCGAGCGCGAGGCAGGAAGTATTGGACGGTGAAGACAGAAAGGTTTGGTTGTGAACGTAGAAAGAGTGTTAAAGTTGCTAAGTTGTAAAGTCGTTTAAGTTGTTTTGTTAAATTGTTTTAAATATATTGTTATTAAGTTTTAATCCCTTCACTTTTATTTTTCACACCTGAATTCCATCTTCCGTTCTACATATTATAGAACATTTCCTATATAACTAATCTGCCACTTTAAATAACCATAGACGTCCATTTCTTTTTCTTTCTTGTTTCATTAACCCCTTATGGGATTATTAACAATATATGCTGTTATGCCGTGAAACGCAGAGGAGTAGGTAAAATAGTGAAACTTAGGCTTCCCAGGAGAAATCATTTTATTTTTACAGACAAGGCCCGAGATCCAACGTCAGAGATTCAACAAAAGTTGGAGAATAAGGACTAATAAGAACCTTTTAACTTATTCTGATCGCATCGCCTAATTGCATGCTATATACATATGTATAAACGAGTACGGTGGTAGGGAGATTGACACAATTTCGTAAACGCTGAGGTGGCATCGGAGATAGAAACTGTATTCCTCCTCACGTAGGAAACTAGTTTATGCGATTAAAAGTGGACTATAACCGTTTGCAACTCATAACAATACATTACTGTTAAATATCAACAAATACGTGTTTTATACTTATTATATTGTTTTAATTATTTTATTTTATTTTATATTATTTTACATAGATATTTCATTTACCAGTAATTTTCCCTTTGATATGCATATCAAATATATTGTCTTGAATACTTCTAAATCTTTGGGATCTATTTTTAGAAATTATAAAGATTTTTCAAACCTCTACACTCTTATTTATTTATATTATTTACTTACACATCTAACACTAATTATTTGGTCTTCCTCTACTCTCCATCACAGGAATATGCTTGAAATCATTCAACATAAAATGCTTCGTTTCATCGCCCTTAAAATGGGTCAACCATTATCCTGATTTGATCACAATTATGAATCGATAATGAACTCACTCAACATTACCTCTTTGGAGTTTAGGAGGACCATAGCCGATCTATGTTTTCTTTACTAGGTTATTCACTGTCTTGTTAATAATTCACTTGTTACCTCGTGTGTTAATTTTAATGCTCCTTCGGGACTCGCATAACACCCATTGCTGTTCAAGCTTTTCTTTTACTCTTCCAATCTAAATTTAACTGATCCGTTTTGTTGAATATGTTCAAACGCTAATCATTATAGCCAGGATATTGAATTTTTCTCTAAGAATATTAATTTATTTAAGTCTAAACTTTATAGTTTTTTATTAAGCTAAGTTATTTGTATTCGCTCACTGTTCATTCTTTTGTTATTTTTGTTTGTATGAAATGAGCTTTACACATAGAAAAAATGAAATTAAAAAATTAAAAAATTACAGATAGGTATATAAAATAAGAGTGATGCCAAAAACATACTTAATTCGTACAAACAGAAACCTGAATCCTAACTTGAATTACAATACCAATTATGAACTAGAAGATCGTTATAACTAACGATATGTGCAGTTAAAGGTACAGAAACCGTTCTATATAATAATTGACAATATAATTTAAAATTTGGTTGACAAGACATCAATGGTGTAGGGTAGAGAATAATTCTCTTTGCAGACCTTACGAATTAATTCATTTCTATTACCTTCGTACAATTCCAATAGGCATCAATTGCAGTACGTTTAATTCTTTAAGCAAATGTACAGGGTGAATTCCTTAATGCAACATCAAATAATTACTTGTTTCAATAATTTAAAATTACTGGTATCAAAGGAAGCGTAAAATTAATAAAATTTTTCATTGAATCACCTTTTTATCTAGGTTTGAAGTACGCTTCCACTTTTTCATGTTGGATTCTAAATTTCAATGCAGCATCAAATGAATGTTAATTTTAAGATATTCCTAAATAAATCATTTTGTATCTAAAATCAGGCTCAGTTAATGTGGTTATTAACACTAATTAAATTTTGTTTACAAAGACAAATTATGTTATAATTTATTATAAGAATAGCAGTTATTCAATGTTGTATTTATCGTCATTATCAACATGAGACACCTATTATGCTCACAGTTATTAAAAATCATATTTATATGTGTATACTCAGCAGAAATCGTTGCTACAGTTTGAAGGCATATTAATAGGCTAAAAATGATAAGTTTGGTATGTCCTAATAATGGTTATGTAGGTCAATTATTGTTATTTTAATTTGCTACTGCGTAAACATTTCTCTGCACTTCCAAATAAAAAAGATGTTTTATGTTAATTTGGATCACTCTATTGAAATAATTAACACTTAAAATATCAAGTTAGGATTATTTATGGACTGCAACATACATTTTGAATACCTATCCGTAATTATTCTTAAAAATATAGGAAATATATACGGTCAGCCATAAAAGTCTTCATATACCTATTAAATATGAAATATTCGAAATAGTAGAAAATAAAGGTTTAAAAGAAAACCATTAATTAATTCACAAGGTTCTTTACATTTATTCAGAAGAAATTATAAATAAGCTTCGGTTATAATAGCTCTAATAATAACTGTAACAACAAATGTTATACACTTTAATATATCCATGGTAAAAATGCGTACAGTTAAATTTGTGATTTTATATTTCCAATTTGTTTATATTTCTGTTTACATTTACAAAATATATTGTTATTTTCAAACTCTATTTAATTTTAACTGATAAACGAGCTAGTATTTACAAAACAACGAAAATCTTAACTTCCTTTATAATATTTAAAATTTTAATATTACAAGAAGACCTCTATAATATTGACTACATCAACCATTATAATGGAAGTTCTAAAATTTACATCAGTTGCTATGGTGAAATACAAAAGTGACAGAACAACTACATGACTATTAAAACAGCGTTTATCTATGTCCCATTCCGCCATCTAGAGTTAAAATATAACATCATAACATAAATGTATAATATTGTTTCTTTCTTTCGTAATGTTATCTTTAAATTATCCTGTCTGTATGCATTTGGTCCGGAGACGTACGGATTTGATGTTAATTTAATTATGTTCGCAGTGTCAAAGGCGAAGATCAACGGCAACTCGGAGCTGTATATCAAAAGCGGAAGTGACATCAATCTGACCTGCATCGTATTGCAGACACCTGAGCCGCCGTCTTTCATTTACTGGTGAGTTTAATTGAACTTTCGCAAATTCAATTTACGCTTGCAGCATAAACGCCGAATTCGCACGGTCACCGCGCGACACAGGCGAACACCCTTGAATAAGGGTGTCTCATAAATCATCGAGGCGGTTCTCGATTACATGCTAAAATGAACGCGGAACACCGATGCTGATTGGCAGACGGAAAATCGTCGCTGGATCGAAATTGCTTGCTTTCATCTCGTTGCTTTCTCTGTTGATTGAACAGTTGAATGATTAAACAGTGAAAAGTTCATTGTTTGATAAAGAATGGTGAGGTAAAAGAGATTGAAAGTGGATCAGGGACTACAGGCTTCGATGTGAATTTAGATCGCTGTAATTACCGATTTGAATCCTAATGAGGATGTAGTTCTCCTAATGTTCCCGAGATTCTAATTTTTATTCTGGTTTCATTTGTTCGATTTGTAATGTACATGTTCCGGTGATTACTAAAGTGGCTTAATTGAAAAATTTTAAACAATAGACGCATCAATTCGTTCTTTGTAAGTTCACATAATAATGATACAGAAGCATTATTGCAAAATAATGTGAACTGAATTGTTGAATTAAATAAAATTGTGAATAAGTAATTTTATGCGATAATGTAAAAGCAGTATCAATTACTGAACGCATATGCATATTCAATTATGTTTGTTATTCGTCACCGACAGACTTGCGTCAAAGGAAAAATATGAAAATATGTTAGATTTTTTACTGTATGCTCCACCAACTTTTTATACATACGTATTTTAATGGACTCAAAACACTAAACATTAAAAAACCGTTTACATATTGAAAAAGATGTACAAAACCATTCATGGAAGTTAATCACAATTTTAATTATAAAATACATATAAATACGATTATTTCTAATTTATTACTTTAATGGAACTATTTTTATGTTCATTAAGCAACTTTTAGAATATAGATACATACTGTTAAAAAATGATTAGGTCCTTGAGTTTTTAAAAATCGCTTTTTCTTGTAGTTACATGTAAAATTTTATAACCATAAAAAATGTATCGTTTTTCTGCAACTAACAAAATGGCAATACATAATTTAAAACAAGTTTGCTTTACTGTCATATTCTTTTGTACATGTCACATTATTTATTATTTACAAAATTGCATTCAAAAGGATAGAAAATTTACTAAAATATTTTTTTGTATTTTAATGATTTTACAATAACCAATACTTTACAAAAGTTTGCTATACATATCAGAGGAGTAAATAAAATTTTTATGATACAGAAGATAAATATTTTGGGATAGTGTCGTAAATACTTCAATTTGTTTAACCCCTTGACTACTGTGGGCGCCTGTAGACGCTTAGAAATTTTGCGTTTGTGATACTGAGAGCGCCTATAGGCGTTCGACACAGTTTGACTTTTTGACACTGAGAACGCCTATAGGCGCTTCACACAATTTGGCTTTCTGACACCAAAAATTCGTCGTTCTCAGCGCACATCGTAACTCAATCCCTGCCGTATGGTACGACCAGTACATATCAAAGTCTGCCGTAGTCAAGGGGTTAAAGCTCGAGAAAGCATAGAAATTATCTAATTAGAAGAAACAATGGTAACGGAAAAATGGCGAAACAAATCTCTGAAATTCCTATTCATATGAATAACGTTAAAAAATGAAATTCAGTACTGTAAGCTGATTGTAAAAAGAATTGCAAATGAAATATCCCATTAACGCAACGTTGTTTCTAAACGGATTAAAGTTGCCTGTTTTTAGTGGACCAACCGGTATACACCGATGTATAAAGGTGCATAAAATTAATCCCTGAATGTGCTCCATTCCATGCCATTTAACTTTCCTTTATGGTATTTTTCCATGTTTAACCGTTTTGTAGACATAGCTCGTCCCAGTTGCGTAGAATACCCTGTATAAAGGCCTCCACTTAAACACTCGCTTACTTATTAGAAAACTTTTCGAGGAACTGATGGTAACGTTATATAATTACAAAATTAATATACAGTTCGCTGGGAAACTTATTCATCATAACTTTGCAATGCTTACCTTCGACTTATACTTCGTACTTTAGAGCGAATTACCCATTTTCATGGTAATATTTACGAGATTCACAAATTTGTTCACGTACTCATATAATCCTTCCTTGAAACGTATAGATTTTTTGTTTAAAATATTTCAAACTTGGTTATTATAAATACCTATAAATAATTCGGATTATCATTATTAATAGATATCTATAATAATGTATGATAATCACAAATATATATAATTATTCGTGCTTTAAGAAATATTACGTTTATTACAAAATACAGTATGTAGTTTACAGATAAATCTGAAAGGTTGCATAAGTTAGGCTGTTTATT